>JAOVVB010051749.1:0-14680 GCA_028570985.1 Heterobranchus longifilis
AGCGTTGGAGTTCACGTCTTGATGACGGTACTGGCCAGTCAGTGACCGCCTTCACCTTGGTGGGGTCCATCTGGATGGCTTCAGGGGAGATGCAATATCCCAAGAAGGATGTGTTAGAGCAATGAAATTCGCATTTCCCCGCCTTGATGTAAAGTTTATTCTCCAGTAGCCACTGCAGGACCTGGCGTAAATGGGACTTGTGTTCCTTGACTGAGCGCGACATCAGAGGAAGGGGGTAGCGGTTCTTAATCATGATCTCATTTAACCCTCTGTAATCAGTACAGGGTCTGAGGGATTTTATCTTTTATTCTACAAAAAAAAATCCTGCCCCTGCTGGCGAAGAAGATGAGCAGATAAATCCTGCGGCAAGTGACACTTTTATATACTGTTCCATGGCCTCACTCTCAGGACGAGAGAGGGAATAAAGTTGCCCCTTGGGTGGAGAGGTGACTGGGAGGAGGTCAATCGCACAGTCATAGGTGCGATGAGGAGGTAAGTAGACAGCCCGTGATTTGCTGAACACCTGTCGTAGGCCATGATACTCTGAGGGTACCTTGGTTAGGTCGGGGATTTCTTCTTGTGGCATGAGTGAAGTTCGGCCCATAGGGGCGGAGCATAAATTTGAAGAGAGGCAGGTGGGACTCCAATCCAGGACCCTTCTTTTAACCCAATAAATGTGTGGGTTATGCAGTCTTAACCAAGGGAGACCCAGAACAATGGGGGCATGGGCATTTTGAATGGTTAGGAGGGAAATGGTCTCTGTGTGGTTGCCTGAAAATTGCAGAGTGATGGGGGTAGTGCGATGGGTAATCGGGTTTAGTTTGCTGCCATCAAGCGCCCGAAACGTAAAGGGTTGATGCAAGGGCGTGAGAGGAATATTGAATTTGGAAGCAGTGGAAGAAGAGATTAAATTCTAATCAGCCCCGGAGTACACTAAGGAGCGCAGGAGGTGGTTGGTTATAAATTTGGGTGGAAAGAGACTGTAAAGTTTTTGTGATAGTTTGGAGGGTTTCTGTGATCTGTCTTATTTCCTGCTGGTGGGTAGCACCGTGTGGGGAAGCTGTGTGGGCGGAGAGAGAGCTGCGCTGGAATGCGGAAGCCAGCGCGAGAGCTCCGTGTGCCATGTCAGTCATGCAGGAATGCGGAGGCGCGGAGAGCCGGCGAGAGAGCCTTGTGTGCGGCGTGACTCGTATAGGAATGCGGAAGCAAGGAGAGCCGGCACGTGCGAGGAGAAATTGCACAGGTTGGTGGCTGGTTTCACAGAATTTATTCGTGGTCAGGGGCGAGCAGGGTTCAGAGCCAGAAAGACAAGAGAGAGTCCGTGATCCGGGTTCATAGTCGTTAAACATGTCCAATGGTCGAAAATACTGTGAAAAGTCCGTGGAAATTCGAAATGTGAGGCAAGAGAGAGGTCAGGAAAACAAAGCATGGTCTGTATCGAGGAAGCTAGGCATAGAAAATCGCTGGAAAATTGGACTATGGAGAGCACTCAATAATCTGGTGACGTGATGGTGTCAGGGAGTGGTTTAAATAGATAAGGGAGATGATTAGTGATAGCGCACAGGTGTGTGGAGAGCGGAAAGTGAGGCGGTGAAATATAAGGAGCGGTTGGGAACATGGAACAGGAGTGCTCATGTAATTATGGCAAAGCTGTGGCTTGGCAGGTCGTGACAATTTCTTGTGACTACACTAATTTTATTTATTTCAGTCTTTATTGTTTAAATTGTGCTTGTCACATGATTTTATTGCCAATGGTCAAATGAAGTTTGAGTAGTATTTAAAATAAACAAGGCTTAAATTGTGAAGAGACAGAGTCCATCTGTTTAATTCTAATGACTAGGTCATTGGTACTAGGTTCCCTGGTAGATTAGTGTCTAGCACTTGCCACTTTTACTAATGTAGACTGTGTTTAATTTCAGGTCGGGGAACAACCGCTTGTGTGATACACAGGTATGGGCCTAAGCCCAAGGAACAACCGCTTGTGTGATACACAAGTATGGGCCTAAGCCCAGGGAATGGGCAGGGCTTAATCAAGGTGGACATCGGGCAAAAAAATTAAAAAACATTAAAAAAATTTAATTCTTACCCATTCAGTACCAATTTTTTAAATATGTTTCTCATTTATCCTACAGGAATTCTATACAATTTGTTTTTCAGAAATTTTATAGACCATTTGTAGCAGGGATGCTCTGACAATTTTCTATTGGTGCACAATATTGGCATAAACCACAAATACCCAGTGATGAAAATGTCTTCTGAAGTTCATCTGTCTGCCTCTGAAGCTTTTGTCTTTGTGTCATGTTGTTATAATTGGTCTGAACCTGGTATCTCTCTGAAGTCACCTTGAGCAGCAACAGCAGACACAACAGAGCCATTCTGTATCATCTGCTTACTAAGGTGTTGGGTTCAACAGGCCAAGTTGTAAAAAAAATAAATAAATAAATAAATAAATGTATGATTTATCTACATAGGATGAATTGATATTGAATCACCTGAATACCTGTCTGGAATACCTCACTTGAAAACTCTGAATACCTGTCTGGTTTTGTTAAAACAGGAAAGAAATTTGATACACTTTTAAAGAGCCATATCTATAACTTCACTATTTATAAACTCAGTGGACACTGCATTCATTCCATGAATTTTTTATGATGTAATCCTACACTCAAAACTTTTCTTTCTTTCTTTATAGTACATATAGTATAATAGTTACATTATGTAGTATTAGTGAAATTACTGAAATTAGTGAAATTAAATATCTATATTCTTATGTGTGGCAGTATATGTCTGTTTAACCATTTAATCATTTTCTTGCTTTTTTATTTTGCCATTTACCATTTGAAACTTAAAAAATAGTGAATTGATATTCACCTTACTATATGTGGCTAATGTTAACCGAGTTAAAACAAGCATTCAAACTATTCCTCATTTGCTCTGATGTCTCCATACAGATTAATAATCCAAACAGAGATCTGTGCAATCTGTTATGGTATCTAAGGTTGCATGTAATTTTAACATTGTAGCAGAACTGTAGTGTAGAACAGACATACAACCATAAAGATATTAAGATCATTCAAAGTCTTTAAAAATGAAAAACAAAAAGTCTCAATTAAAATAAAAGTTCAGTTTCTTAACAATTTCTTTCTCACCTGCTCTTCTCTGCTCTTTATGATCACCAGGTCTGCTCCTTTCCCCTGGCAGTCCTGTCTGCTCTCACTCCAGCTCCTCTTCTCAGTAGAGATGTAATAAATACTAGAGCCGAAGAATCTCCATCCTACAGTATGTGTTAATATCAAGTAACAGATGAAAATACAAGCACATTAATAACAGCACTGTATTATAACCTCAAACAAGGATTTTCATCAGTTTAGTGTAATCTCAGTGACTTCGACTCATGGCATTTTCACACAAAAAGATCTCTAAAGTTGACTGGAAGACTGTGGCAAATCAAATAACATTTCTTTACAACTATGAAGAGTGAAACAGGATCTCACAATTCACAATAGATCTCATGATAATTGAATAAGTATGACACATTGTAATTTAGAGCAGGAGTCTGAAACCCTCTTGCAAGTTATTGTAAGGGACTGCCCCTAGAGGGCACTGTGGCCGTGATTATTTTCTCTTTGTAGTTTTGTTGGAAGACTCAGTTTCCCAGAAGGCACCACGGTCAGGTGAGGAAGGAGCTCACCTGAGCCGAGGTAGCTAATTAGAGACGTTATAAAAAGCTGTTAGTTCTGGGAAACTGGGTTGAGCATTAAATATGTCTAGTGGGCATTTCTTTGTTTGGTTGGTTTTGTTTTATCATGGGCTCTAATGTTATGTTTAGTTAAGTTGTTTTGTGTAGTTAAGGGTAATTCTTAGTTTGCAGTTATGCAGTGTAGGTCCTGTTCACTTGGTTTTATTTGGGTTTCCTGGTCTCTAGTGTCTCCCCGGTCGTTAGTGTTTTCGTTAGCTCATAGCCTGTGTTGGCTCATAGCCCGTGTAAGCTCATACATAGCCCGTGTAAGCTCATAGTCCGGGTAAGCTCCGAGTGTGTGAGGGTCGCTCGTAAGAGCGTGTATGTATGGTATGCCGCTCGTAGGAGCGCGAGTGGGTGAATGTCGGAGGAGCGCCAGTGTGGGTTTCATGCTTAACAGAGCTAGTGTGCGTGTCTCGTGCTTAACAGAGCTAGTGTGCATTCGATTTGTAAGAGCCTGTGTTACTTGTTCATGTTTTGTTTTTTGTTATTAAAAGACTTACTTAATTCAATCAACCCTCTGCGCCAACGCCTGCCCTTTTTTAAGCCTGCGGCGGTAACAGCAGCCCGATAACACCCGCAACCGTGACAGTTATCAATAGCTTACTATCAGGTTCTTAGTTTAAGAGAACATGTGTACAAAAACTGATACCACAAATTGATTCAGTAAACACTTTAAAATATCAACCAATCAAATTTACAAATGTTCTGCCTTCTTCATAAAATATATTTTTCTGCCAATCATCCACAGTATTAACTGAGTTAATATATACTTAACTCAGGATATAACTTTATAGAATTGCAGTTATTTTCTGTTTTGTAGACGTATTTAGGCCTGGAATAAACCTCTATCGAACAATATGTGGCAGATGGCCTTATGCAATGTTAGCAATGTGGGAGGAAAAGGACAGTTAATTGTACAGAGATACCCCAAGGTTGCAGGCATCTGAGAGTTGTTCAGGGAGATTATAAGATCCTGGTCTTGGTCATATAAGGTGACATTGATGGGATCGTCTGGAGGGTAGTTAAATTTTGTTGAGATTAGGTTACAGTTGATAAGCTGCCAACCAAGACATGCTGACATTTGAACAGGAACATGAGTGTATGAGAAGGGAAAGTGAGCTGAACAGTCACTGTGTAATTTGCCACTTTAAATTGGTTGATATTGGTTTGGATCATTGAGTTCATTCTGTGAGATATAAAGAGACTTCTGGTTGTATACAGTGCATTTAAGAATTTTTGAGAAAAAAGAGAGAAGTGATACTGTCCGATAGTTGCTGAATGTTTGCTGGTGTGTTTTATTGGAACATTGTACTGCTGCATAAACCAAGAGCGCTTGAGCTTGAGTCAGGACTGATGGCCAGACATTCTCATTCAATATTTTCTGTTAGAGTGCAAAATTCATGGTTCCATCAATTATGAAAAGATGTCCAGATGTTCTTGTCATTCTCACATATTTTTGTTTAATTTTGGTTTCAAAGTAGTTTACACTATTAAAACATTTACAAGTGAACTAGGTGAAGGTTGCAGAAACAAAGCACTGTATATTGAGCAACAGTCCATTCTTGTTTATTGCTTTTATTGCTTTTTCCTTATTCATCTAGCATATGGTGCTTGAACAGCCATGGCCTGGGTTTGATTCGTAGTCAGAGAACCCAACCTCAGAATAACTTTCTAAATCTGATCCAGTCTGCAGCTAATTAACATATTTACCTGTTCAATATAATTAACCTGAAGTAATCAGAGGTTGTTTTTATTAGTGGACTTTGTTGCATCTCTATTATATTGACCTTATCCATTATGTCGAAGTCAGCATATCTAATTATGTTTCTCTCTCCATCTCTCTCGGTTCCCCTTTCTCTTACACTGCATTTCCAACTTTCTCTCTGTTGAAAACATTAAAGCTCACTGTCTTCCCAGCAACATCACGGAGAGATGAATAAATCAGTTTAAACATCATAATTTTGGGAAACCAGTGGCTCAGACCTGCTCCTGCCCTACATCCTGATGCCCCCCCTTCCAGCTGGAGATTTTATTAAATGGAGTCCACTTACTTCTGCTCCTGATTAACCCATATGATCTGCTTAATTATGACTACAGTCATGCTAATAATTTTATGACTGAATTTGCCATGAGCAGTTTTCTATTTAATCCTTCAACAGTTGTTAACATAAATAAAGTGGACATTATATAAACTATAAACATTTCCTGTTACATGATAACACTTTCGACCAAATAGCACACAGTTATGGAAGCGAGTTTAATTTTATTTTATTTATTTATTTTTTTATGGTTGCACAATCCGGTATCACTCAAATGAGGAGGGGGTTTCCTTTTAAGTCTGGCTCCCATTTTAATTGTTTCTTCACTTATATTTTAATCCTCTGAACATTCAGTGCAATAAAAAGATATTCTTTTATTTATATGAAAAAAATATGGTTGATAATGTATAGCCATGCTTTACGTTTTGTTTGAAGTTAAGATAGCTCCCAATCACATTTGTTTATAAAGAATAATATTAAAACTTGATAACAATGTCAAGTTTGCACTAGTGTGAATGCTGAACCTTGGCAGTGAGACATAACTGGGACCTTTAATCTGGCTTTCTGGCAACATCAGGTAATATGATATTTCCTTTTTTTTATATCAAATTCTTTAGAACATTTTAGCAGGGAAGCTCTAACAATGTCCAATTAACCCCAACTGATGTTGTTTTCCCTGCTCATTCTATAAAGTACCGAATTTAGCTAATCACCTGATAGAAATGAGTTTGCCAGAGCATTAAAGGCTCTAAAATATAAAAGAGGGGATACTTAAAGACTAATTTAGAGAAGATGTGTCGAGAAGATGTTTAGAGAAGATGTTAGAGATAGCATGAATTTGAAATAAACATTTACCTACCCATTGATGAAAGCTTATTCTTGAATTCATCTGCTTTCCTCTGAAACTGGTCTCTATCTTCAGCTACTTTTTTGCAGGCTGCCTCTAATTGATCTTTCTCAGCAATCAGGTTGGTGTAACTGATATTTAACGGTTTTTCAGCAGATGAGTTGTTGTAACTGGTCTGTACCTGGTCCCCCTCTGTAGTCAGCTTAACCCACAGTATTGTGATGACAACCAGCAAGAAAACAACCAGCATCAGCAGACACACCACAGCCAGTTTGTAACTCCTGTGTCCTGAAGTGTTTATTTTAAAGCCTGTAAAGTGATTAAATATATATTACCTACATAGGATGGTGTAGTTGTTCAATTTGCACTATTGAATTGGTTGATGAAGTATAATGTGTATAAATGTGAGTGTATGAGCGTACCTGAAGTCTTAGCTCTCTTATTGCTTCGGGTCGCTTGTGTTTCTGTTCCATTTTCACTCATGCAGAGATCTTCATATGAGTTGGAGCTCTCCTTTTGATAAGTTAACCTACTGCCTGCAGAAAAGTTTTCATAAACTGATTTATTCATCTCTCTGTGATTTTGCTGGAAAGACAGTGAGCTTTAATTTTTTTTTGGAAATGTAGATCTCTACAGTGTAGAATGCAGCCTCCAGCTCATGCTGTCAACAGTGTGTGTGTGTGTGTGTGTGTGTAATAGAGAAAAAAAGGGGAGAGAGGAAAACATGTTTTCTTGTTCTTAGAAAAGGAAGCATACATCATCATATTCATGTGCCATTTTTTTTGACCCACACATCTATAGCTTCTTTTTTTTTTTTTTCAGTACACGAATCCATGTTTTTGTGTCAGAATTCTAAACTAAAACCTGATTGAAATATCATCCAACGGTCTGTTTGCAGGTGGCTAGAAAGTGCCAAAAGGGTTTCCCGATCAATAATACCATTTTGGCTTTAATTAAAGTTAATCAAGTTTTTGTATCATATTGCAAAGTCAGTTTGCCAAGCAAATTCAGAGAATGACTCCATTTTCCAGAGGGAAAAAGGCACCTCTGTCTACAAACATGTTTATCAGAAATTTCAAAGTTCACATTGATTACTGATTGCACATACCTGGACTCACTCCAGACTGCATAAGTACTTTCCCAAAACAGACACCATGAAGTATTCATTCCTGTGTACTTTAACAAACCATTCACTTATGTTGTATTTGCACATTCTGGTTTTGGACCTCATGTGTCTCCTTATTTCCTGATCCTGGTCTTGCCCTCTAAATACCCTCAAGTCCTCTAAATGTCCTCAGACTTAGTGCCCGTTTTCAAATGACTACATGAGATGCCAAATTTAGACTATACCATTTTTTGTCTGTTTTCCTCCATAATGTTGCATTTTCTTTTATTGCATTTTTCACTTTCCTCTATTGCATTTTCATTTTCTTAAAAGGTGCTTTTAATTGTTACATAAAAAACAGCAAGCGGAGACCATCCTTTTTCAAATCTGTCTAAATCCCTACAAAATTTTGACTAGGCACTGGACATGGCAAACATTTACCTTATTCAATGTGTTTTACGGAATCTTCTATTGATCATACCCATCGTTCATCGTAGCTTTATTTGTGATATGCTTATAAATCAGCTCAAATTATAAAGCAGTGCATGCAATTCTCTCTCTCATTCGCTCTGTCTTTCTCTATCTCACAAAAAAACATAATAAAATCATGGCTCTGACATACTGAAAAAACGTTCTACCTTGATGTTAAACAAGCACTTTTTTATGGAAAAAAGGGAAGATACTTTGACCATGTATTGATTGTCTTAATTAAATCACAGTTAAGTATTGATGTTAACTTCCACTGGTACCAAGCTGAAAGAAGGCATCGGAATGGAGGGTGAATAGAAGACAGATTTTACAACTATATTTAATAAATAATACAATAATAATGCAAAGAATATCTGATCTTTCATGTCTTTATCGAACACACTTATTCAACATTTAAAATGATATTGAAAAAAAATAAGTGAACTCTTAGAGATAATTACTGGTTGACGCTCTTTGACAGCAATAACCTCAACCATCTTGTAGCTGTGGATCAGACCTGCATCATTCAAGAGGATTTTTAGCCCATTCTTCCTGGCAAAACTTTATTACTGTGATATTCTTTGAACGTTTCATGTGTGTGACTCCCTTCAAGTCATTCCATAACATCTCTATTGGGTTGAAGTCTGGTCTTCGCCACTCCAAAAGGCAGATTTTATTTTTATGAAGCCATTCTGTTGTGGACTTGCTCTGGTGTTTTGGTCATGGTTCTGATGCATCACCCAACTTTTACATAGTTTCAGCTGACACACAGACATTCTTACATTATCCTGAAGCATTTTTTGATAAGCCTTAAAAAATTCATCTTCCTCTCTATGACTGCAAGCTGGCCACACCCTGATGCAGTAAAACAGGCCCAAATCATAATGTTTTCTCGGTATGGTTGGGATGATGCTTCATACTTTTTCTTGTTACTGTATATACTGTACCACATTAGTATTGGCAAAATGTTTTGCCACTGATGAAACTAAGATTTAACTTTTTGGAAAGAACATGCAGCACTACAGATGACGTGAAAAGGCACTGCATATCATCATGAAAACATCATCCCAAGAGTAAAGTATGGTGGAAGAAACATTATGAATTGGACCTGCTTTGCTGCACCACGGCCTGGCCAGTTTGTAATGTCTTTTTTTTCTTTTCTTTAGAAATTCTATATAATATGTTCTTTAGGAATTATATAAAACATTTTCAGAAGCGATCCCAATCTAATAATGGTTTACAAATATCACCTAAAAATAGGTAATATCTTACATAGTGAAATTATGTTTGTTAAAGGAGCAAAAACACTAAAACATGATGGAGGGGATGCTTAGGGTTGGTAACATATAAATAACAGATCAGGTAAGTAGCATGATTAGTTAATTTACTGAAGATGTCATTTGATATGAACATTTACATTTGATATGAACAATTACATACCCAATAATAAAAGTTTCTTCTAGAGTTCATCTCTCTTTCTTTGAAACTTGTTTCTTTTGTTATTTGTGCCTAACTGTTTTTTTCAGCAGTCAGGTTATTGTAACTGGTCTGTGTCTGGTTTCTGTCTGTAGTCAGCTTGACACACAGTATTGCGATAGCAACCAGAAAGAAAATAACCAGCATCAGCAGACACACCACAGCCAGTCTGTTACACCTGTGTCCTGAGCTATTTGGTTCTCAAGCTAAAAAGTGAAAAAGCTAAAAAGTGATTATATATATTTTTTTATTTTATTTTATATATATATATATATATATAGTATATTATCTACATACGATGGGGTAATCGAATAATTTGCATTAGTAGTTGTTAGTAGTAATAAGTAGTCTGTGTATAAATGTGAATGTGTGAGCGTACCTGAAGTCATAGCTTCCTTATTGCTTTTGGTCACTTTTGTTTCTGTTGCATCTTCATTCACATAGATATCCTCATATAAGCTCTCTTTTTGATCAGATGTCTTGCAGTCTGCTGAAAGGTTTTGATAAACTGATACACTCATCTTTCTGTAATGAGGCTATAAATACAGTGAGCCTACAATCTTTTGTAAATGTAGATCTCTACAGTGTTCTGAGCTCTGAGGATCAGGGTGTGAAAAAATGTTTTCCTGTTTCTAGATTAGTGGTGAAATCTTTTCACACATCACCATGTGCATGTGCCACATGTAAAGGCTTCTCTCTTTATAGTTTAGATAGACACGTTCACTTTGTGGGAAAATTCAACACTCAAAACCATTTTACATTTTTATTGTTTTAAAGATAGCTTACAGAAGTTCCTTATACACTCATAGCATAACTTTACACACTATAACATGAACACCACTGCTGTGCAACATTGATCACCACTAGGTGTTAATGGTTTTATACACCAATCATCAAGGACATCAAGGATCATACTGTAGCTCTCCCTTGCCCGTGGTCCAGCCTGTCTCCTCCAATCTCCCAGAAAAGCCAATATAGCACAAATTGCTGGAAAAAAAAAATCAATGCTAGCCATGAAAGAAAGATATCAGAATACCCAATGCACCACAGCCTGCCGCACATAGGGTCATCAGGCAAAGAGCCCAAGAAAACCGATCCGGCCTCCAACCTCTCCAAATCCCAATCCGATTGAACACCCATGGGATGTGCCAGACAAAAACATCCAATCCCACAACCCACAGCAGCTAAACAATCTGCTGCCAACATCCTAGGGCCAGACACCACAGCATACACCCAGAGTCCCACAGGGCCATACACCAAGGGGGTTGAACTGCCAAGAGCCACAAGGGGAACTCAAAACCTAGGTGGTTTTAATGTTATGGTTTTATTGTTACAACTGATCAGTTTAATTTGTTAATTCCAGTGATTTTACCTTTAATTTTACTTTATTCAAATGCTTTTTTTAGATGTTAATACTTTACTCAAGCAAATAAAAATTCAGTACATGTGTTCTTATACTTTCATCTGTGATGCAAAGTGTTGCTATGTTCTGGACAGATATAACTGAGAAGTTAAATGACCTGCTCCTAGAACTGATGAAAGATGAAAACATATGATATCTGATCAGCGGCACGGTTGCTTAGTGTTGCCGTGCACCTCTAGGGCCCGGATTCGATTTCTTGCCAGGTTCGATTCTTGCCTCTGTGTGCGTGGAAGTTGCATGTTCTCCCCATGTTTGATGGGTTTCCTCCAGGTATTCCAATTTCCTCCCACAGTCCAAAGACATGTAGAGTAGGCTAATTGGAGGTTCTGAACAGGCAGAGGTGTGGCCATTTTTACACACATGTGATAAAGAGAGAACCACCACTTGCTTAGGGACGTGGTAAATGTTCGTAAAAGGTGGTAGAATGATGGCTCAACACGCAATAGCAATTCAGTGCAAAGTGAAATTAATTTACAGTGCTGGGAAAATGTACAGTCCACTGGTGAAGTATATTTACAGGTGCACGAATAAAACAAGGGGGGAAAAAAACAGAGTACCAAAAAAAAAAACAGCAAAATAAAGGAGAACAAATCCAAAAATTATATACAGTGAGTATCCACAATATGCTGTTAGAAAGTTTGCTCAAGGCATCACAGTTGCACTCCCAACTCAAGCCTTTATTTGGAGTCTGGTATCCTCTTTTATAGGCCAGACTCCGCCCCTTTCTGGGACTTCTCATAAATGGGTAAGTACCGCTAGTCAAGGAAACATTACTTTACCCATCGTCGCCTAGTTAAATCACATTTAACACAACTCTGGTATAGATTCCATTTAAAAAAAAAGGAAAAAAAAACATTAATTTACAATACAATGCATTTAACACTTAAATTTTCCACACATGCAAATTCAGGCACCCCTCCTGACATTAGACAATAATCTGGCCGGGCTCCGTGATGGGCTCAGTGACGTCATAACTGCACGCCGCCTGGTCTCTCTGTTTGGCCGATTCAGCGTCGCACACTAGAGTGCCAGGCATTGCAGACCTGATTAAACACAGCAAACAGACAAGACAAGACAACACATCAACAAAGGTGCAACATGAATGTGAAATGTCCGGGATTATGAACATTCTCAATTATGTGTGAGAGTGTGTGTGTGTGCCAGTGTTGCCCAGCAGTGACATAGGCCAACTTTGTCACAACATGGTTGCCAGGCAACGCCGCCGCAAGGCAATCAGCCTGGACATGCCACACCTGGAGGTCCATCTATTTAAGTATTTTATCTTTTCTTTTTTTTTCTTTTCTTTTTCATCTTTGGCCCTGATACCTTACCGGTGCTGGTGTGGAGGTATCAGGACCAAAGATAAAAAAAGAAAAGAAAAAAGAAAATGCATGCATAAAATACAAGAGAGAGAGGCAAAGACCCAGCCTCTGTCTCCTTAAGACGTCAGCAAGAGAGAGAGAGAGCGATACGCATCGGTTCAGCATGAGCTCTTAGTTTAACTTAATAATGTAAAGCACAAAAACACAAACTCTCTCTCATATAAATCTTACGTAAGGGCATAGGCCCTGAGAGGATATAGGTTTTATTTTTATTTTTCAGAGCCCCGTCCGGTCTAGCACAGACGGCGGAGCTCTGTTTATTTTGTGTTTCCAGTTTTCTTTTGTTTCCGTTTAGTTCACAATTACTAATCCTATGCTATCTTTAAACGGAGTGGTCTTCCCATGCGTATCATAAGCACTTTCACAACCTCCAGTGCTTGATAAGCATGAGAAAGCCCTAACATTTTAATTTCAGAGACGTGTGGGATTAATAAGCGCCTCAAGCAAATTTTGGGGCAACTTGAGGCACGCGCCACTTTTGGCTTTCCATCTGGCCATGAGTCGATTCCGGAGTCGACTTGCGCCCCCGCAATATACATATTGCCTCACACATCTTAAACTCATTTCAGTAATTTGCTTTTGATTCGGTAAAGCTGCTTTGCAACAATGACCGTTGGTAAAAGTGCTATATGAATAAAACTGAACCGAATTTCTTGCATTTTGATAGATGTTTACTGTAACTCTCACCATCTCTGCCACCTAACACATATACTGTAGAATGATGTTTCTAAGCTCATCAATCAAATGTGATTTAAAGTAATTTCTGTACATACAGTATGTCTTAAATATATCAAGTGAAACCTAGATTTTCCAAGTTACATCTTAATTAAGAGTTTTAGAATTTCATGTACCCAGAATGTGTCACATTTCAAGTTGCAAAGTATATTTGATTGTGACACAAAATTACATAGAGAGGCAGTCTGTGATTGTTTGCACAAATATTCACATCCCAAAACATGCATGGGCAAAATCACAAGTATACCTTGGAAAATTTAACTATTTGTTATATGGGCAATTTTTTATTTATTTATGTATTTGTTTGTTTATTCATTACTTTTTTATACAGATTGTAAAGTGTATTAGCAAATGTCATGACTGTGTTAGTTTAATTTCCCTGAATAAAACCAACAATTGGAGATTTACTTATTTATAACATAATGCAGGTCAAATAAAAAAAAAAAGAAAAAGCAATGATTGTTAATCACTTTGTATTTTTCATTCATAAAAGATTTCATGACAGCATTCGGACACACACATCCAGACTGTGTAACAGCTTTTTTCCATAAGCCATCCGTCTAATCAACAAAAGGGGGCTGG
This sequence comes from Heterobranchus longifilis, assembly GCA_028570985.1. Classification (NCBI taxonomy): domain Eukaryota; kingdom Metazoa; phylum Chordata; class Actinopteri; order Siluriformes; family Clariidae; genus Heterobranchus; species Heterobranchus longifilis. The sequence goes on from JAOVVB010051749.1 coordinate 13,800, forward strand.
TCAACAGATCGATTCCTCTATCGTGCTTGTACTGTATAGTTGAAGTCAAAAGTTTACACACACCTCAGCCAAAATACATTTAAACAAAATGTTTTTTCAAACATTTAATCTGAGCAAACATTCCATGTGTTGGGTACGTTAGGATCACTTTACTTCATTTAGGGATGTGGGATGTCAGAATAATAGTAGAAAGGAAGACTTATTTCACTTTATATTTTTTTCATTACATTTGCAATGGGTCCGAAGTTTATGTACACTTAGTATTTGGTAGCATTGTCTTTAAATTGTTTAACTTGGGTCAAACATTTCTGGTAGCCTTCCAGAAGCTTCTTACAATAGGTTACTGAAATTTTAGCCAATTCCTCCCGACAGAACTGGTGTAGCTGAGTCGGATTTTGTAGGCCTCCTTGCTTGCACAGGCTTTTTTTTAATTCTGCCCCCAGATTTTCTATTGGATTGAGGTCAAGGCCACTCCAATATCTTGACTTTGTTGTCCTTAAGCCATTTTATCACAACTTTGAAAGGACACTTGGGTATGATTTTATGTAGTACAGAGTATGATTTAATCAAGCTTTAACTTCCTAGCCATGCTTCTTGAGACATCACACACCTATGAGATGCTCACACATACACACAAACTCTCCATGCACACACGCCTATGAGACGCGCGCACACACAAAGTCTCTGTGCAGACACACTCACCTATGAAATGCGCACAAACAAAGAAATTGTAGCGGTGCAGAGAAGGAGTGAACGACGGATCTTTATGTCAGCGGAAAAGGGAATGAAATATGTCACAATAATTTAAATTCTAATTTAATTAAGAATCTTAGTATTATAGGCTAGTAATCTGTAAAAATTTAAAAAATAAAAATAATACA
>JAOVVB010051816.1:0-14677 GCA_028570985.1 Heterobranchus longifilis
TTTAAGCTCATTGTGTTGATTATCGGGATAATATCATGAATCGCAATTATTTTGGCCAGGATAATCATGACCGTGACATGAAATTTTCATGTCGTCCCATGCCTAGACTTCTCTTGTTTTTTTAAAGTATAAACCAACAAAAACTCCACTTCTCCATTACTTTTCAGAGCTGACCAGGACATCTAGCAAATTATCTAACAAATTTAAGTTTATATAGTTGCCATTATTAATCCACTCTTGTGGTAAATGTCTTTACATGGTTCAGTCACTCTATAACAGCTGGTTCCAACATCTGCTCTTCAAATTTTAGCTTAATTCAGCAGTCTAAAACTGTACACATGAGAGGCCACAATTTACTTAGTATAGCTATACTGTGAAGGAAAAATAAGGATGTGTTAATCACACAATCACTGCAGCACAATACCATGTAAAGATTAAAGATCATCTAAAATACTCAAAGTATCCAGCCTTGCATTTTGTCCTAAATATGTTCAGAACTCAGACGCCTTGATAACTGTGCACAATCTCTTGTTGTAAATGTGACCTCAGCATAACAGCATATTTACAGGCCACACTGATGAGAGGGAATTCCTACAGCACGCCAGGATTGTCTGCAATGAAAACCAGTCAGCAAAACTGGAAGTTGAGGTCAAGCTTGTTTATGCACTCGACTAAATCTGGGATACTGCCTCATGGAAATTCACCAGTGGTGAACAGTTTAGATGACACAACACATGACCAACATAATCAGGTGCATTAGTTTCATATGGGACGAGGCACCACCCAAACTTTTTAACAACAAAGAGGGCACTGCAGTGGCTGCTGACTCACATCCTGCCCAATGTCTCCAGAGTTAAACCTCCCTTAGTCACCCACTGCTGAAGTTTACTTTACCGGTAGTTACAAAGATACTCTGGAATTGGGCAGCTTTATCTCTCTTTGGCTTCAAGGACAATCACAGATAGTTACAGACACACATGACTCACGGAGATTATTACAACACAACAAAACATTACGTACTTGTACTAATGGTGCAGAACCAGTATGCAACACACTGACTGATTGAATGTTGTGATTTTACTGTTGTACCCAACATTTTTTACAAATTGTAGCATCAGAGTGTGACTGAATCTATAACTAAATAGGACAACAATTAGCCAGTATAAAAGTGTTAATCTTGTTTGTTTTGTTTTGAATTGCTTCTTTTGATTTGTGCTTTAATATGATGGACTTTGGGCAATTAATCCATTGCCACAAGAAACAATATTAACAAACCATTTCAGAGAAAGAGAGACAGTGAGCGATCCCATCAATTTGTCAACACAACATAGCACCTGCAATTCATGGGATCTGGACAGGAGAAGATTTTCATTCAGCCTCTTCATTTAAAAAAAAAAAAGTAGTGTGGACAGATTTAGAGAGATGGCTGTTCAATAATAGGGCATGCCGGACATAAGTACGTGTAAGACAAATAAATGTGAACTCTGTTTCGTGTGTATGTCCAATACTTTCTAGGCAACGTCTTTGCACACTTGATTCCACATGTTCATACCTTTGTGAAAGAGTTCTTGGAGGCTCTCAGCACTCTGGCTGAGCACTGCCCAGACCTCCTCCTCCTGGAGGGGACCTCCTCGAACCTCCAAGGCTTCTGCCAGAGACACATGCATCTTCCCTGTGCAGGCAGAGAAAGAGAACAACTGAAATTAACACAGATATACAGAAATAAGCTTTTAACCATAAGGGCACATGCTTTCTTTAAATGATAAGAGCCATTGGCGGAAGGTCAAATCAGGACGGAAAACACACAGCATCTAAACATCGCATCCCATGTGCTAATCAGAACTATATATAGCTCTGACTTTTTCATTCAGGAACAAAGTCCTGGATTTTGATTGCTGTGTCAGCAGTTGAAATTATTGAATGAATAAATAAATAAATGGTCTGTTAAAATGACCGACTGAAAATAAACATTACATTTAATTTTTCCTTTGAATTCAGTTGAGAATTATAATCCTAACACAAGTCTAATCCTGTAAGAATCCACACCCAGACTGGTCTGATAGTCAGATGAAAACAAATAAACCCACATCGTCATATCACAACAAGAACTCTAAGCATTTATGGACTTAATATCAACATTTTTCTCCCTCTCATGCCCTTGGGAAAACTCCCACATCTTCTCAACGTAAGCCTTCTTATCGTCCTCGCAATTGATGCGCGCATGCACGCACACACAGACACACACACCCTGCTTTACTTGAGTTACATTCAACAAAGTAGCAGCTTATTACTTGGACCCTCTACCAGCTTCTGAGAGTTAAGATAGCAGACAAATAAGTAATAACTCACGCTTCTGCTTCCTGATTACATGTCATAAAACTATATCTGGGTCAAGCTCATGCAACTGGTTTATATGATCTTGTGGACGGCAGTGATATAGCAAATTCAGATTTTGGTGTAGAATAAATGTAAATATATTTTAACACCACAGTATCTACAGTACTTCACATGGATTTCGATTGCACGCATGTCACAACACACTATGCCTACGGGGGAAACTTTGAACTCACGCGATCCACCACTGGCTGTCTTACATGATTTGGTTTGATTATGATTCATACGTTTTAATATGAAGTAAGACAACCATTTTTAGGTTTTGGTGTCTTTGTCTCAGCTGTAACAGTCAGCAAACTAGTGGTCCAAATTTTAAAAGGATTTGTGGGCTTAAAATGCCATAAACCAGCTGAAAGTCAGCTGTATGGGACCCTGAATGAGAGAAATGACACATGTTGAGTTCATCTTCTATCACTGTTTTTCTCTAAACCCCTGCAACTGCAGGTGCAGTGTCAATCAGGGTCCAAAATTAACACCAATTCCTAGCCAATGGCTGGGAAATGTGCATTAAAAAGGTGTATTTTGACCTGGTTTGTAGGTGGGTGATGCAATTCTTTCAGTATATAAAAATGTAAAATGTATGTACGTATGTCACCGCTGTAAAGTAAACGATACAATAAAATTCTGCACACACTCCAGTGCAAATTTGCAAATATGCAGGGCAATGCAAAGGATTCATAGAAGAGAATGTGCTAGACAAGGCTGAGGATATACAGAAGTGTATTGCAGTCATAAGTAATTGTGCCAAAATAGTGGGGGTGAGGGAAGAAGCAAAAAGAATGAGCAGAGCAGCCATGACGGCATCTGAACTGTTATCACGTCCCTTGAGAAGAAGGTTAACATGCTTTAACCGAGTGACCTGTATTCTCTGAATAGGACAACTCATCTGTCTACTATACTCTGCCTAAAGCAGACTCAAATTCAACTTTTGTTGTGGTTTCACTGCCAAACCAGACTTGATTTTGCCAACAAAACTTAAGTCCATAAAACCTTCTATGAAATTGCCCGGGTCACTTCTAAATTATTTCTTCTTCCTCTGGAATTATATATGATAATACGGCTGCTACTCACAATACACTGCTGGCAAGTAGCAACCTACTGTTAGTGATAGTCTTTTTATTTTTTCTCCTGCCCAATGATGGAGACCTCAATGACTAAATTTTGTGTACAGCTAAATTTCCCAAATACTAAGCCACAAAATGTGACACAGATGGACAGTCATGGCACAACATAACAAAACAAAACTCTTTTTTTAGCCAAAAGCTTGTGAAACACAATGATACCTTGACTGAAAACAAATCCATATTTTCAATTTTGACAGATTTTCTGATGTTTTGGACTTTTGCAGTCTATTTTTTTTCACTTTTTCCCACAAATCTGAGCAAACCCACATGAAACACAGACAACACAGTGTATATTTGGACTTGCTATATGACAGCGTTTAGATGGGATTTTATAAATCAAAACACAAAAACATAGCAGATGAAAACACAGGAAATTAGGCATAATTTCTATGAAAGATCAACTAAACATAACATGTCTGGGATAGGTACCAAAGTATATGAGACCACATTTCATCAACATTCATTTTCTATAGTACCATTGTCCTTAAAAAACAACAACACATTTTTCCAGGCCAAAACACAAAGCGTGACAAAACTGCAGACATCATGTCTGTTCCATAGCGATTTGGCAGGTGTACAAATTTGGCTAAGAGACACAAAAGAGCTTAACAGCAAAGATGCCCAAACCTCATGTGTCAGATCAGGTGTGTGTGGCGGTGTACTGTGATGTTACTTGCTATATTGCGGTTTTAGTAACTGCAAAGCACCTGTTGGACCACACCTGTGGCCTGACTGTTTTTGATTATTTTTTTACATTTATTCACAGAAGTTAAAATTTCACAATTGATATAGTCACAGGAACCAACAAGACTAAAGGCACCAATACGCCGTAACAGTGCTTGTTGGATGGTCGGACAGCGACACATCTTTGACTTCCATCAGTCAACTCCCCTCTTATCCACAGCCGCTATGTTTTAAACTGTTGTGCATAGTCACCCCCCAAAGGCCTATTCTGATTCAGGAAAAACCCTGCAATCCACGTTGAGATATTTCAGTCCGGACCAAAGTGTTGGACTAACAGACTGACAGGCAGACATTGCCATCCCTAGAGCCACATTGCTAGCTGAAAAGTAACAAAATTGGCTCATTATTTTAAAAAAGAAGCAATACAACAGTTTTATTGTCTTGGCATTATGAGCTAAATTTGAGCATATCACTCATCCATAAACTCTTAACATAAACTGGGTCAGCAGCCTCATTAGCGTTGGGCTTTATTTCTGAAAGCAATATGTGAAACAACGTCCTTTCTATGAATCCGAGTTTGGAGAAGAGAGTTAATGAGTAAGCATGTCACAGGCCCAAATGTTTATGCAGGAATGCAGGTTAACCATTCTAGTCAATGGGAGGCGTGAAGTCCGAGGCGAAGTGGGTTACTACCCATCTTGCTCATTACCCATGAGAATGGGGAGAGCGGGTGCTGTGAAGACTGATTGTTTTGTGGCCCTTGTTATTTCAACAGAGACCTACAGTGGAATGTTTTTTATCCGCACCGAGGCTGCTGTGCAGGCCAGCTCCTCTCGCATTGGACTATGGTCCTGCTCATTATTGAGGGGGCTTAGGAGGCAGCGGCCCAAAACAGCGAGAACAGACAGCCTTCACCACTTCAGCGCCTCATTCTCTTTTTCTTTTTCAAACAGTGGGGATGTTTGTTCCCAGGTATTCCCACACTATAGCGAGAAGGAAAAACCTAAACAAGGCTTAGTCGGTTGCAGCTAAGTGTTTGAAAGTCTTGGCCACAGTCACAAGGATTTTAAAGAAAATAATCCTGGAAACGTGATAGTGCTCTTTACTCTGCACTTAGGTGAAGCTTTTCCTTTCCTCCCACCTTCCTGTCTGTGACACAGCTACAACCCATGAAATGGATTTGAAAACAATCCTCTGAAAAATTGCCCTTCAGCTGAGTAGCCCATTCCAAAAAGATTTCTGCTACTTTCTTTCAGTACTCATCCCTCGATGTTAGCCAGGAACAAAAAGATCAGAAAAACATGTACGTCTTTCTCTTTAAAACTTTTCTTTGATCCGAAATCTTTTAAAAACTTGAGGAGCTTCACTTTCAAGACGATCGCCCACAAAAGCGCCAGATTCCCCTTCTATTTCCAATAGCATAACTCGTAACATAAGATATGAGAAGGAATTTGTTCATATCCTCCAAACATCAGAACTGTGGTCTCAGCTGGCAAACACATTTGGAACAGAAGCCAATGAGAAGAGGTACGCTTCGCCAACATTGAGGTGAAAATCTTCCTGAAGTCTTTCATGCCAGGAAAATTCAACAAACTCTGAGTGAACCTCTATTCCCAGAATCATACTGTATTATGCAGCCTGCAAACATACGATTCAAATTCATAACACACAGTCTAGGAAGCCTGGATCACAATATCTTTGAACCAACATGATGGATGATGTAAGAAGCGATGTTTTCAAAATGCATATAGCAAACCAAAACCAGACTATATATAAATGGATAAACTGAAGACATATAGTTAAAGTCAATGTTCATGAATATACAGTGCTTGATGTATTCTTCCTTTCTGCAAAACTGTGACAGGAGAGTGTGGTTGCATGCACAGCTGTTTCTTACCAAAGAGTCTTGTGAAGAAAACACTACCAGGAATTAAGTAGAAGCGGTGATTCACCTAAATAAAAAGGGACAACCCGATGGTTGGTTTTCATTAATCCTAACTAGGGCTGGGTATTGCCTACAATCTCACGATATGATACGCATCACAATACAAAGGCCACAACACGATATGTATCGCAATACACTGCGATTTTGAATAATGACCCCTCCTACACAGAATTTACAGCTGTTCTTTATTATTTTGCATAACAGCAATCGCATAACTTAAAACACTTCAAATCCAGGCCCACAGAAATCTTAATAGTAACATCAAATATTCTGTTTCTAATCCCATAATTATTAATAAATGCTGACACATATTCTTACATGTTTGAATGAATGTTTGTTATGTGGATTAGCTTTATTATGCACTGCACCATAAGTGATTTTTCTTTTTCAAAACTGCCATCACAGCATTTGCTGCTGTATCAATACAGTGGCATCTGTATCGATATGTGTATCAGCAAGGAGTATGTCACGATATATTGCCATATCGATATTTTGAGCACAGCCCTAATATAACCCTCTTAATATGTAGTCAATTAGCCGAATGCTTTCCCAGATTATCTTACAATGAGTTTAACACATGGTTGTTGGTGGAAACTGGCCATTACAGCACTGAACATGGTACCTTCCAGTTATGGACTGGTTTCCCTAACCAATAAAGCCACCCTGGTGGATGTTGGTGTTTTGTTTTTTAGCTCAGCCAGGGTCAGGACCAGCCAGAAAGAAAGAGAGCCATGACTATTCCATGATTATCAGCCCAGCTCTGGACTGACGGCCCTCACTTCTCATTTTGGTCTCGACCTCATCCGCTCCATTTCTGTTAATCACAGGGTTGCTATGAGTACCGTGACATGCAGAGCATGGTTTTGCAAAACCTCACTCCACACCCCCCCTCTTCCCAACACAAACCCAACCCACTGACTATTTTCCCCATTTTTTCCTATGATGATGCTCACACCATCTCCATCATAACCACTTTAGTTGGGAATGTTCATCTTGCCCAATCAATCACACAGACTCCCCACCTTTCTCTTCAGTCTTGAATGACATATTCACAACCCTTCCTGACCTTTGACTTTAAGCTAACTTTACTACTTTCCTATGGTAATGAAGGGGGAGGGGGTACAAGAAACTGCCTTCCTACAACCCCCATAAAACCTTCAGCCTGCACTGACATATTATGCCTCTAAAAGGCTTTGTTAAGCTTAGACATGTTGACATAAAATGTTCTCAAAATTACACAAAAGTGCTGGTGGCGGTTAGCTAGCCAGACACCCTGCTATTTTTGTAGTGGTGTCTCCTCCCTCCCAAACTTAAAATACAGTTACTGGTGTGGTCAAAAAGATGCCCCATGTCAGACATCAGTAGGAGCAGCATTGTAGGAGACGTTAACACAACAGCAAGACTGTAAGGGCGAGACATGCTAAATATCAACAAACAGACTGTTTACTAGCATTAAAATAATGTTAGCTAGCTAACAGCATTGTCAATGTTTTTTTAGATAAAAGAAGCATCGGCGTTTGAGCCTCGCCACAACAGACTCAATTCCTCGAGTTGCTGGCAAGCTTTACGCTAAAGTTAGCTAACTTTTTGTACACCACGTTTAAAGTGCTTGGACTTACCAGTAGAGAAGAGCTACAAAATCACTTGAAAGGGAATTGTTCGTACTCCGACGAGGCTATGAGTGCGCACACAAACGGGACCAGCGGCCATCCCATCCACAAAGCAACATCTTGGATAGTAGTTTACTATGCGGCGGCGGCGGCGAGGCAGGCGAGCAACAGGTCTCCACACCGCATTCAGCTATAAAAATCCACTACACTGACAGGTATTGTTATCCGAGTGGCCACAGTTAAAAAAAACAAAAAACAAATCTCTTCTTCGTTAATTGCTCAGAAGTCTTGTTTGATGGCCACAACACAGCAGCATTGAGCTCCCATCAAGCGCAGCCAAGTCACCATTACTGCTGTGAGGAGCGGAATAATAACCCCTCCTTTAGCTGCAGCTAGCGTGGGCTGACTGGGAGTAACAAGACACCTTACTATGGCCGTCCATTGGCTCTCTGCTAGGGGACTGTCATTTAACCGTTTCTATAGTAACAACACACAACTGGGAGTGAAATGTACAGTGAGCTTGGATCCTGTAGGCAGAATCAGGTTTGTTAAATGCTTTATATATAAGTTAGTTGTCAAACGTTTGTAGTCCTATACGCAGCAAACCCCTGCACAGTTGCTCATGTAAACTAAAATCTGTTTCAGTGCATTTTTTACAGACAGAAATAATCAAAGAGGGAACTGAGGTGCAGGAGTAAATTAGACAAAATGTGCTATTTTACCCTGAAGTATGCACAAATGAGAATACATGCATTCAAAGCTGAAAATCACGACTTACATTCAGAGCAGAAATGCAGTATTAGTTTGCATATCCGGAATGTCCTGTTCCATCAATTTTCATATAGCCTAGTAGCAATGGCCATAACTTAATAAATAGCCTACTAGGCATGCATGCATCAAGAGGTTGTTTTTCACTTCGGGTTTCAAAGACTAATGCAAGGCAAAGTACTGCTGTGTTCAGAGGAATTAAAATATGCAATGGTTTGGCACCAGACAGTAGGCTAAACATTTAACAAATAAAACAGTTTTTGAAAGAGTTTAAAGAAATAGCCTACCTGATGGCACAGAACACCAGCCCCTCTCCAAATAGGACATGTTTTGCTACATAATATCTGACTGATCATTAATGAGGAGCTTCCTTGGTTTTTCATTTTGGTGGTGGTGATACTACTACTATTTTTTTTTTAGCTGTATGCCTATCAAATGTTTTACTGACTATTTTAGATATAGTGTGGGTAATTGTTGTCATTTTGTTATTATTGCCATTAGTATTGTTTACTTGTTTTTCTTTTGTTTCTTGTTTTCCTTTGCCTTGGATTTTTAATTATATATTTTTGCTGTAAGCTACATTTGGATGCCATGTTTACTTCTGTGGACCCTACTTTGGTGACTAATGGGGATCCAAATAAATAAATAAATAAAATCACGTGATGTTTCCTTCACCCCTGGGATCGTGTGAATGTGCTGACACTTTCTAAACTCAATAACAATCAAGCGTATAGCCTGTATTTCAGTATTTCCCACAACATCAAAGTTGTTTGAGAGTCATCTAAGCAGTCAGGAAGCAATTCACTGCTGAGTACTTCCTTCCTATGGTGCACTTCAAAGCTGTCTCATTTATGGTCTGTGTTGTGCCATCTAGTGTCTGTTAGTCATCATTACATGCTGCCTTATATAAATGGTGACTGTGTCGAAAGGGTTATCTCTGCCTGCCTGTCTGTGCCTGTCAGTGCTAAAAGGCATGATTATTATCACCAGCCATGAGCTGGAATGATAAGACTGGATTACTTGATTAACACCAGTTTTCTCCCTCGATGCAGACCGTTGATATTCATTTTCTTGAACATTTCAGAAGCTAATGCCATTACGCATATTGTCTGGCATTTATTCGTGCATACATTCTCTACTCTGCAGAGTAGTCTTTCTTAGTAGTCTGCTACTACTAGTCTTTAGTAGTCTCCAAGTCTTTCAGTTCAGATATTACCTTTTGTTTCCATGAATGTGTGTACATGCTTTTGCATAAACATACAACATTTATGTAATAATGTAATTTTTGGGTTATATTTCTGAATGCAATCTAACAGCCATTTATTGTAACGATTGTACTATTCAGGCCAATCTAAGATCCTACATGCAGTAATAGGAATTGTGCAATAAGACATGTGAACACTATACTTTTATACCTATACCAGTGTGTCCATCTTAAATCTATTTTTTTTGATTGCATTGAGGACATCTTTACTTTATTTCCATTGCATCAATTCAAGAAGACGTAACAGAACAACTCACAGAGGAGATTTACTGTGCAATATTTGGAATGACAAGACTTATTTTGAAACCTCCTCCTCATCTGCACGTCATGGTGTTTCTAAGGAAAGGACAGGAAGAATAAGTTGAGTCACTGAGCTGTCCTGACTTTCACCAGGGAACACCTGTCCCATTGGCTACAGTGCATGTGGGAACAAGATTTATAATTATGAAAGTGTCTATTGTTTAAGGTACTGGCGTCATTTTTTTTCACTTCTGGTAAGCTTGAAAAGTGTTTGACAAACTGTTGCCAGACAGATCTGTCTCATTTTACTCAAGAGCTTTTAATCTCTGTTCACCACCTGAGGCAAACCTGAGGCCCTGTCAGACAGATAGGGGTAACAGGGTCTGGGTAATGTCTCCTAAAGTGCAACCATGGGGTTCTGCATTCGGGATTTCTTCTTCCTTCTATTTCTGTCGGTACTGTCCTTAATACCTCCTCATCAGTGCTGGTCTGAGCCCCACGGGCGATTTGCACGGAAGCCTTAGTTGAAAGAGTGGCTATGCCTGTTCTGACAGTCTTGGAAATGTGGGGCACCTGGTGGATTGAAGGCATGTGGTTTGCTGACGGGTGGGTTTTGCCTTTGGGTCCAGCTGGAGAGCATTAACAACTTTCCTGGAGCCTTTGAAATTAGTTCCTCAGTCTGCGTAAAGTTAAAATAAAAACCTGCCACGTCTGGCAAAAAAGTGTCAGAGAGCCATCAGAAATTATTTGTAATAATGTTTGTAGTTCTGGTGGTCATGCATGTAAAGGTTTTGCAGGCTTGTGCCCTACCTTAAGCATCCAAATAGGTAGAGAACGCTCACTTGGATGTATAGTGTCTTATTCAAGCATCCTCCCACTCTGATGATGAGTGTTGCTGAATTTAACTCGGAGGCACGTTAGGTGAGCTGACTCTGGTCACTGTTTTTATCAGTTTTTCAAGTGGCTTATCTCACTGGAGAATGTGATTAGAACAAGGCAGCAACCCCTGGCTCTGATTCACTGTAAGGTTGCCCTGTGAAGCTGCAGAGTATTAATATTTATCAATTCAGTCCAGGTGTCGTAGTTCTGTGGTTCTGGCAAAACGCAGTTTTGTTTCCTACAAGAGACTGAAGATTATCCTGGACAAAATAACAGTGTTTCACGATACTATTCCGATAATCATCAAAATAGGCTTAAAACTCTTAAAATGGCTCTAAAACACACTGGAATTACTTTACCTATATTCTGTTTAGAAACAAATATTTTTAGTGCATCACAGATATGACATATTTTTTTAGTGAACATTCTTTTTAGTGAAAAACAAATGATCAACCAATCTTAAATAAGGTAATCATAAATTATAAGGTCTCCACGTCTATGGTCCCCACCTATTACATGATCAAACTTACATTTGTTGTTGTGATTGATAATACATACACAGCGATATTTATTGTACATGCAATGACCACTTTCACTTTCTACTTGTTCTTTTAATAAGCCACATCAAATAAGAAGATAGATTTTCTGTAAAATAAATTCTACTTGATTTGAATGGTTATTTATGGGCTGTGACCAAATTAATGTTACAGTTAGAGTAAAAAATGTTGTAAACTGGAGTCAATTCACTGGTCAATTGCGAGGATATTCACGATTATCCCGATAATGGAAATTATCAACTTATTGTTTTTTTATCACAATAAAATCATATATTGTCCCATACCTACTTTTAACCCTATTTTTCAAAGAGCCATTCTCCTGTGATGTTACATGCATCATCCAAGATGTCCAGTGTGAGGAAAGGTGGGTCTGTTGTATAATTCTTGCAGCAAAATTAAAGCAATATTGCAATGGCAGGTCTTCGAAGGTCTGAGTAACCGTTTGTCTGCAGATACGTTATTGCAGATTTCAGCCAACCTGGGACACATCACATGCCTAATGACTTCAAGTTTGTAGCTGTGAGAAAATACCACTGGGTAGAATAACTAAAGTAGTATTGACTCACATACTCTATTCCATTTGTTTTTATCACTGCTTGTGCTGCCGTCTTGACACCTGGAGAAGAGTTCTTGTATCTCAATAGGACCTCCCTGGCTTTTTTTTTTCTTAAATCACAGATCGAGATCAGCCAAAACATAATGTAAGAGCAAAAAAAAAAAAAGATAGATGGAGTGAGAAGGGCAGAAAATGGTAAATGGACTGTATTTATATAGCACCTTTCTACCTTACCGGACAAAGCGCTTTGCCACACACACATTCATACATTGATGGTGGCAGAGCCGCCATGCAAGGAGCTGGCCTGCCCATCGGGAGCAATTTGGAGTTAAGTGTCTTGCTCAAATACAATTCGACATGCAGACAGGAGATCGAACCACCAACCTTGTGATTGAAGGACGTGCTCTACCTCCTGAGCCACAGCTGCCCAAAGAAAATGGATTTTAGATGTGATCCAAATCTTAAATGCACATTCTGAGGTGGCTAAGTCACATCCATCTCAGTTGTGTTTGGACATACATCTGACAACTTTTCAAGCAAGATTATGCATTGTCCTCACTCTCGCTGATGCATTTATGACACAACCTGAAAGAAATGTTGCAAAACAAGTCATTTAAGCAAATGTGATACAACAACAATGTTAGACTCAAACACAGACAGACTCCAGCTGCCTGAGGAGGAGCAGTAAAAAAATATTTCAATTACCTCTCACTGCTGTAGAGGTCAACAATGTCATAAGTTTTATTAATCTTCTTATTAAACTGAGGTCAGGACACATCTCATTGTCGGCAGCCAGGCGACCTTGTAGCCTGACTTCAGAAAATTATAATTCCACCTCTTTTTGAGCCCTCTTCAGGCTAATATCCGGCATGTTTTTAATCAGTGTATTGTTATATTGTATCCACCTGAAACACTTAAAAACTAATTTGCTGGTGGCTCTGCTTTTCATACACCAATACTGACTAATGTTATTCCAGGTTGAAACTGTCCTGCAACACCGACTACCTTTATCACATCAATAAATAATACGGAGAGTTCATGTGTAAAAGCAGATAAAAAGCCATTCAAAAAATGAATAGATTGTTATTCCATTGAGTGCACAATAAAAAGAAAATCATGATTTATGAAAATTAAAAAACAAAATTGAGATCTCTTATCAAAAACAACCCAAAACGATTTTGATTGATATTCCCTGGATTGGACACAAAAAAAACATGATTTAGTAAAATAAATAAAAACGGAGATAGCTGTTTTTGTAAATGAAGCCTTCATATGTTCATGCACATAGGTGTAATTTACGCTGTGGACGCTGGGGACATGTCCCCACCACTTTTTGAAATGGTCAATTTTGTCCCCACTACTTTTTAACAGTATAATTTGTGAAAAAATAGCTTGCAGCAAGAAATGTTACTAACTAACTACTAACAAATGAGAACGCTTTGAGAGTTTTGTTTGCACAATAAGAAGAACATACTGTACAATGCAATGTAAATAAAGAAGAAATAAATGTGCATTGTCCAAACAAAGTAAAGTAAATATTATTATTATTATTATTATTATCATTATTCACTAATGTATAGAAAACATGATGGAAATATGGTATTTCTGTTTGTTTTCAGTAGTAATTTGAGGATCTACTGTTTTCATCTGACGTTATTTTTCCTCTCTTCTGTGGAGCAGAAATGTACGTTTTTTAATCTTTATTTCAAACTGCCAACATACACAGTATCAACAGAAAACATCAGAAATATCAACAACTGCACATGATGTGTGAATTTCCTGCATTAAGTATAAAACAGATGAAACAATTGGTTGAAACATCAGTCATGTGACTTAAATATCCAAGTTTTATGCTGAGTATTTTTGTCTTGTTTTTCTGGCCGTAATTATCTCCTCTGACCTCATACTGATCCCCCCATTACACTGTCTAAAATAACCTCTGTTGAAGACCATTTAAAAAATGTTTTTTTCATCTGAGCCATTATGTCCCCACCACTTTTCAACACAAAACCACACCCATGTTCATGCACCAGTGTAAATGACTAAATACAGCCTACCTGCTCAACACCAAACAGCAGACAAACAAAGTTAGCAAGGTAAACAGATACTTCCCCCAGGAAGTCAGTGGAGACCTAAACAAAACAATTAATGCAGCTTTAAAAAACAATTTCAAAATGGTATTTTACATTCAGTATAGGCTACAAGGTGGACACCAAGGCCTTGTTGTTGACCTATACAGATGTGACCCGAGGCTTTAAGGTCCATTAGTATGTGCATGCTGCTGTTAATCCGAACACATTTACAGATAGGATTACTGATTTGATTACGATTATGTAAAACAACAACATGTTTCTTTCATGTTCCCTATATAACCTACATTATATACATTAAAATACTTGTGTAAAATACTATGTGCAGAAGTAATTTCAGTAGTTTTATGTTGTTATGTTTCTTGTTGCTGTATGCATTGAGTTTACTTGTAATGAAATGTGACATTTAAGAACATTTAAGAAAATGTGCCTTGCCTTTTTTCTCTTGATGTAAGACATCTGCACTGGTAACTTGGTCAAAATGTAGTGATTGTGTAGCTTGTATATCATATTGTATTTGTACTGTGCAGTGTGTACTTACTGTTTTTATTATGTAAGGCATCTGC
>JAOVVB010051835.1:0-14677 GCA_028570985.1 Heterobranchus longifilis
AGCAGCAGTTCTGAGTGTATTGATTATTGATTCCAATGGGAGAAGTGAACGTGAACACAGATTATGATCGATCCTTTGACCCCATAGTCACCAAAGTAAATATTGGACCCAGTTTTCACAAGACACATTCAACACAATCTGACACTAAAATTACATTTTTCAGACGGAAAAACCAGAGAAATTTAACTTTGTTCAAGACTTTTTTCTGGTACTTTAGAAATGATCAAAATCTGCATATTGTTGCTGTCCAATGAATACAATATATAATATCTCCAAATGTATTGATTTTCAGATTAATTCAAATAATAACTGTTCCTTTTTGGTTCATTCTTAAGCAAAATAAATAATTTTAAAACCCTTTGCAATATCATAATAATACATTGTCATGAAGCTAAAGTTGCTTTTCTTAGAGTTGCTTTTCTTAGCTCATGAAAAGTTGATGTTTTGGAGATACATGGTTTTCACCGGACAGCGACGATATTCATAGTTTCTGGGATTTAAAGGAGGCAGAAGGAGTAGATGCCTTTTAAGGATTTTAATGTGGAAATCATACTTTTTTGCAGAACGACACATTATTGTTCCAAGCAGACTATTTTTATATTTCTTAATACATATCTTGAGGGGATCTTCAAACAACACACTCCCCAGTTGATTCTAAGATCTCTTACAGATATAAATTGATTATTTTGTAATCCCTGTGTTATTCTAAGTCTGCATTCTTTGACAATCTGCATTCTCCCGGACAGACGGACGACTCTCAGAAACGTGTCAACGGCGACGTCGATGTTTCTAAGAAGTCGTCGGTGCCGAGCCGCTACCACCAATTCATGACCTCCGAGGACGAGAATCAGTCCAGCTCGGCCCACAGCAGCGAAGACGAGGAGGAGGAGGAGGAGGAAGACAAGACCACAGCGAAGACCATCACCTCCACTCAGAGTGTCTCACCTGTCCCTCCGCAGGTCAAGAGTGAAGTCCCAGTCAGTCCTGCTCCAGCCAAAGAAACCAGCCAGGTAATGGAAATGAAAGAATAGCAACAGGTTGGCATTTAATCAACAGCCATATAAATGATTAATACAGGGCTTTCTTGCCAAAGCAGACCTGCGTACACACGGACACACAACCTGACATGCTGATCTCCAGAGTCATGGAAAGGACAGAATCACATTTGTGTTGGTGTTTGGTTTCTAGGAGAACTTCTGTGAGACGCGGATCAGCCTGAACCAGAAGCCCAACAGCAGCACAGACTTCGGCTTCCAGGCGGTCTGGGACTCGACAGGAGCGCGCGTCACGTCTATCCAGCCAGGTAACGACAACACAGACATTTGAGAGTAATACCTTCAAACAAAAGGGATTTGAATTGTATGGGTATAGAGCTTTATGCACCTTCCAGTATAATGTGTGCTGGTTAGCCACAGTGGCAAACTCACGGCAGGCGAGGAACACCGCGATTTGCTGAGAAGCGCCGGGGAGCTCCATGTTTCCGTGCATTTCCACTAGAAGCGTCGATGGAGGCTGTTTCGATGCTTTCCATTCATTTCCAATGGAGAGCCGGTGAGGCAGTCGCACAGTGCATGTTAGGAGGGTGGCGGCGAGTTTGGAGGGAGGTCGTGGTGTATTCGCCGTCTGTATTTACATAAAGTTAACTAGACCTCAACTTTATGCAAATGAGGGCCAGCCAGGGTGAAACTTGGACCAAACTGTCAAACGAGGCGATGTAGCTCTGAAATAAAACAAGATTCAGCAGTGGCATTTTCCTGTTTCTCGCTTAAAATGTTTTCAGAAATAGATTTTGGTGGATTGTTTAGACAGAATGACATAAAGTTTAGGAGCGGCCGGCCGCCATGTTGTTTCTGGCGAGCAGAGAACAGGGAGCAGCGCGTTATCCAGTCAGGTGCATTCCACGACAGTGTACGTTACCAAGGAGGGAAAACATCAAGTGGCTAGTTGAGTGGAGCAGCGCAGCCTCTTGCATCCATGACGAATCTATTGGAAATGAGCTGTTAAGTAGTTGTGTTTTTTATATGGCGAACGTCTCGCGATCTGGAGCGATCATTTCGGCGTGCCGCGACCGAATCTGGCATGAAAACCCAATGATAATCTATTATAAACCCTGTGAAACACATATTATATGTGGTATGATTGTGAAAAATGATCAAATATGCATCCCCTGTATGCCATGCCTTGATGACATTTCATCCACTATATTTATTAGAAACAACCTAGTGTCACTACTGTTTGTGCATTTAAAATGACGTTATCCACATATTTGTCTGTTGTGTCTGAACAGAGAGGGACACAACCTGTGTATGTGCTGCTTGTGCAGCCTGTATACACGCACACGCACACAAATCAGCTCCACGTGTGGTTAGAGCAGAGGGGCAGAATCGCGGTGCTTCGCAGCAGGTCCAGCGTCTAATATAAACCCAGCATTAAATTCCAACAATCCCAGTGGTTTAAAAAAAACAAAACAACAAAGATCAAACAAGCATTGGTCATATCTCATTAAAACTGATCGTATTCAGAGATACAGCACAGTGGTACTACTGGAAACCAGAGCCCAGGCTCTGTTATATTTTACATGCAGGCACGGCTGGATTGTTGTCAGCAGGTTTTCGAGTCCATTGCAGTGGCGATGTCAGACCTATGTAGGGCAGCATCTATCTGGGTCAGATCTGCTGGGCCTGAGCCTCTTTCTGCTGAGATTTTTCCACCTTCATGGTATCTCATGTAATTTAGTTTCACTAGACCCCACATCAATACATGAACTCTAGCTTTGTCACATCACTTTCAACCTACAGTGTACTTCAGCGTAACTTTGTTCGCTACAATAAAGCTGGCGATGTTAAACGGAAGTAATATTACAAAACAACGAAATATGGAAGCACCCCAGTTCAGGCAAAGAATAAGGTCAGTGTAGTGCTGTCACTTTGCTTAAAGCTCACAAAGTCAACTTTTCAAGGACTTTTCCAGGCCCAATTCCCTCAAATTCAAGGACCCAGCATGGCATAGTTTGAGACATGGATCAAGGTTAATTACCGTTACAACACTGAGAATTTTTATAATGAGAAATAGCAGGCTGACAGCGGAACATAACCTATTTTCTAAGAAAAACTTCAACTTATATTCTTGATCAAAATATAGAAATCCAAGCACTTTCAATGACCCATGTCTATTTATGTACATTTTCAAAAACTTTCAAGGACTTGATCCTCCCCCCTCCCCTAAATTCACAAATCTTCAAGGATTTCAAGGACCCATGGGAATGAAAATTTTCAGAAAAGGTGATTAATGTGCATTGTATAGAAATAGAATTAGAAATATAGTAAAGAAAATGAAATGAAACAACACAATGGGTGATTTGACAAGGTTTGACATGCATCAGTTTTAATATTATTTCAGGTGAGAAAGTAACCATTTAGATTCCCAATATGTGATCAGTTTATCCAAATATTTGGTAATTTGCGCATTATGAATACTAAACTTATAATACATTATATCCACCACTTATAATACTTTCTAAAACTTACAAGTTGCCATGCATGATTATAAACATTCATAAAAACGTTTTATAAAGCTTTATAAATGCATTATATAATGTCTTATGAATGAGCTTATGATGCTTTATAGACATGACCTTCATATAAAGTGTTACCCATTTGTCCGTGTTCCGTGTCGTGCAGGCAGCCCGGCAGAGATGTGCCAGCTTCACACCGGAGACGAGGTGCTGACGGTGAACGGGCACCAGGTGGCAGAAATGAGCTACACAGACTGGAAGTCCTGCATGGAGGAGGCTCTGCAGGAGGGCAATCTGGTCATGGATATACGCCATCATGGCAAGAACAGTGAGTGCTCTGAACACCGTGCGTCTCTCTCTGCGTGTGCGTGTGCGTGTGCGTGTGCGTGTGCGTGTGCGTGTGCGTGTGCGCGTGCGTGTGTGTGATTGAATTGAACCACTTTAAGGGTGCATTCCTGGAGTGACAGTGCTGCTTATGCTGCTTGCGTTGCTAAACAGTTTTGACACTTTAAATTGGTCCGTAAACTATTGTGAAATCATCCATGAATGATCTCATGACAGCAAAGCGGTGAAGGACCTGTAACTTTTTTTTTTTTTTCTTGAGGGAAGACTGTTATTGTGTTGACCTCAGGGGTTTTTTTTATTCCTACTTTTCTTTCCTGTGTGCATTTTTCTTGTCCTGTTTTTCCTTTCTTTCTCCTTTTATTTCTACCGGTTGTTCCTTCTTCTTTTTTTTTTCTGCCTTTTCTGTCTCATCAGCACTCCTCTCTGTATCCGTGTGGTGTTTTCCTTCTGGAGAACTAACCCGGCTCAGGTCCATGGTCCTCTTGAGTGTGCTGTTTTCACAGTGTTAGTATAACAGGCTTACTTATTCCAACTACGTCAGTCTCACCTTCCAAAAATAATAAACCACCCAGAGTAGCTCACTTGAACTAACAACACAGTACTTGTTAAAATAGATTAGTGAAGCCCAGTGGTTGTGAGCCTGTTAGAAACACTGTGTGGGTTTGTGAAAGCTTTAATAGGCTGCATGGCTGGGGAAGGTTTCTCTGTCACACCCTGCTGCTCTCTATAATAACACCATAACAGCAACCTTGCCCCCTGCTTCATAGTGTTCTTTATGTAAATAGACAATTCTGTCAAATTTTGGGTTTCACATACACTTGATATGAAACTAGAGATTATCACGGTTAACAGTGTTATTGCGGTATTGTTAAAATGTGCTGAAAATGTTCAAAAAGTACTGATACACACACTGAAATAATAAGTATTATATTGAAAACCACAAATAGAATTAGCAGCACTATGCACTTTTGGTTTGTATAAACATTAAAATAATAAAATAGCCAATGCTTTGTGTATATGAAAACCATATTAAATATGCATTAACATTAAATATGTTGCAGGTTGGGAAAACAAAGCAACCAAAAAGATTTCTTCACATTCAATGCTCAAGTAATGAGATCTAGACTTTTACAGATTTCGCAGCACTGCTGACCAGAAGGGCCGTTTCTCTGTTTCATGCATCGTTGGAGGGTTTTCTGTTGTTCAGCCCAACAGCCCTAATTTAGCTGCTAAAGAAGTGGTTTTTTTCATGAAAAGTTTCCCTCGTTCAGGTTTAAAATAACGTAAAATCTAAGTAAGCAAATCAAATGTGCATATATAGTGTCAGGGCCCCGGAAAATACACATACCGACACATATGACCACAAAGAGACCAAAACCACTATAAAGAGATGCAAAACAGATTCAAAGACCACCAATAGACTCACAATGAGTATGAAAAGAGACACAAAATGACACAAAGTATCGACAAAGTCACTCAAAATGACTCCAAAAACCCAGACAAAAAAAACCTACTAAAACCATTTTTTGCCATTGCATTGACTGCATGCAGACTGGGACAGAGATCAACATTCCCTGCCATTTAAAAGCCATAAGACCATCAATCTGACCAGTATGGATCATCCGATACTTCTAGGTGCCCCTGACACAAACACTGTCAGCTCCAGCCTGGATTTCACCTCACGCACTTCTGTGGAAAAGCTGCCGTCCAAAGAGGCCCCCACCCACACAGTCATCGTAAGTGACCCGGAATAAACTCAGGCCTGATCAAGTTTTATTTCTGTGTTGTGCCTCTTTAATGAGCGCACACCCTGCCATGTACTCCCTGCAGGATGTGGCTTCAAACGGAGTTAATGGAGGTTTCCGTGAGCAGCCGGTGACCATGAGGAACAAAGGTAAAGAGCAGAGCACACAATCAGAAAGGTTACAGAATTGATCCCGACGACTATTTCTGTACTGAATACAAAAACACTCCGATGGGGGGTGTCGTGTTGTTGACTTAGTTTTGGGAGAAACATCTTTGCAAACACTGGGCTGTCATGTAATATTGATGGACGTTTACTGTTGTGTAACACAATGATGTAACAAAATCAGAATCTGATGATTATCATACAGCTTAAAGGTCCCATATTGTAAAAGTGAGATTTCCATGTCCTTGTTTTATTATAAAGCAGGTGTTATTTAAATACTGTGAAAGTATCAAAACGCTCAATCCACGGAGAAATGCACACAGACCGTATTCAGAAACTGTGCCTTTAAACGAGCCGTCAGGACTTCCATAAGTTTGTGATGTCACAACTATAATATATATAGGGAGAAAGTGCTGCTACAAAGTCGTTACAGTCATTCCCCGGCTGCAATGACGGTGCAGAGACACAGAGAATGGAGATGCAGAAGACCGGGAAACGCTGACCAATCAGAGCAGACTGGGCTTTTTCAGGAGGGGGGCTTAAAGAGACAGGCGCTAAAACCAAGTGTTTCAGACAGACAGTGATGTAAGTATATTCAGACAGACCGTGTCTGTGTTTTTTGAACATTAAAGCATGTAAACATGATCTAGTAGAAGTATGAACCTGAAAATGTGCACAATACTGCAGGTCTCCTTTAATATAACCATGTAATAATAATACTCCATTTAAAGCTGAAAAGCTTCCAATAACTGCATGTTCTCAAGGCCTCTAAACACCTTTCAGACACAGAATGCATTTATTGATTATGGCATTTTGTCATTGAGACATAAGTGTCTGTTACATAAATGTTCCTCATGGCTTCATTCAGATATTACAGGGCTAAAGAAAAGCTACAATGCGTGTGCAATATCAAGCATCTGATGTGCGAGATGGAGAAATGGCCACGGTGGAGAACAGCGGTGAACGTAATGATATGAGGGAAGAAAACTGTCATCAGGCTGCATCAGTGAGGGGTTTTAAGAACTCATTTTGCCATTGAGGCCTTAATTAATGACCATCGTGAGCGCGAGGGAGGCTCGCCCCGCTTCTCACAGTGAATCCCCTAATAAATGTTGTCATCAATTTCATCATTTTATAAGATAATAAATTCTGTCTGACAGAGCACAAGAGAGAAGGACAAGATGCTTCTGACTTGCTCACAAGTTGTGTGTGAAGCATTTAGCTCCATATTCATAATTTCAGTATAACCGCAAAAACACGGATTGGCGGAAAATCGGGAAAGAGTTAATATCAATGCAATAATGTGAGAAGTGACAGCTTTTGTGTCACCGTTTTCATGAAACAGTCACAAACAAAGAAAACGTATGAATTTACATTTGCACTAATTATCACCACCCAAGCATGATCGCGGCCTAAACACATACAGTTAGAAGAGCCTGGGTTCTCAGGTAATAGACGGGGAATAATCCAAGGAACTTCTAATTGTGCTTCCTGGGCAGTCAGACACTATTTCAAACTAATCCCAGTTAGATACCTGGATTCCCCCAAAGCTTAGAAGGTAGGATTCACTCTCTAATACCCTCAGTGTTACTCAGGAAGCCATTTCAACCTCTCTCCTACAGTTCCACTCAGTGTGAAGTGCTTTCCCCCGTTGACAAAGTCCTTTTATTCAAGAAGAGGTGACAATGAGGAGAGAATATGACCCAGCGGTTGCAGTTCAAATCCCCAGACTGGCAGGAGCAAATTTGACTGGAGAAAAAATATCAAAGACCCCGTTGGCAAAACACAGAAACACCAAATTCTAAGGGTGCTGTATTGGAACTTCTCAGCTGTCACTTAAGAAGAAATCATTGAAAGAGAGCAGTTCCTGTAGGTGAGTGAGCTGCATCACAAGATCGAACAAACAGGAAGAGAACACAAAAACAGTTTCTGAGTGCTGCAAGAGTTAGTTATCAGCCACATAACTTGTAAAACACTAATCCATTACTTGATTTAAACGACAGATCTATAAAAGTGTGTTTCTCCACAAAGAATCATGCAAAAGCACCACTTTAAATCTTGTGTTTATCTGAGATGTGCTCATAAGTTTCTTGGAAATAAGTCATTCAGCATGAAAAAAGCATAAAAATGACTAATCGACTAAAGAAATCTTAAGAGAACTGTAGTGAACGGAGTGAGAAATCATTTTTTAATCCCATTTGAGTTTGTCATGTTGTTTGTCAATTTAAAAGATCATTTTGCAAGTCAAGAAAGTGGCAGTTGGTCCTAGGTTTGTCGTAGTACTGTTTGATTTTGTGTGAAGCTCTCGTCTCAAACATTATACGTCACCTTGCTTGCTACTTGCTAACCGCTAGCTAGCGAGGAAACTTAGCACACACATGTAACGTTATCTTACTTGATGTGTTTTGTCCAGTGACTCCTGGTCTTTTCATCAGCCGGGAAGAGAAAGAACGAGCAGCAGCTCGTGTGAGTAACTTTACATCCTGGTAAGAAATACACAGGCGTCGGAGCTTCACAGAGAGACGTCATTTATGCAGCTTCTGGCTGTTTTGGCTTTTTATACTTCAACAGTTTTACAAAAAACTGCGACTTTCTTGATTTGCAAAAATACAAATGTTCACTACCACACATATTTTTTCTGAAATAAGGTCCCATGGTGGAACACCGGAAGGGGTAGGACTTCGCCTCTCTATGCAAATGTCATAAAAAAGTCATAGTGTAGTATGCTGTAAAAATATAAAAAAAGTAATCGCTTAGTACGTTGTAAAAAATAGTCATAGTATAGTATGTCATATAAAAAACGTCAAAAACATGAAAAAAAGCATAAATCAAAATACTAATTAACTAAAGAAAGTCGACTAAGATCATAACGACCAATTAGAGGGGGCATCCCTCGTTAAAACACAATAAACTTAGCTTTGTTCTCTTAGACATAGCCGTTTTAGAATTCAAACAATGAATCCACAACCTTTAAAAGTCACTTTAATTGATGACCCTGACCTGAAAAACAATGCAGCAGATGAATGGTTAGTCACCATAGTGACTCTGGTGTGTCACTATGTGGTGGTACTGGGCAGCACACAGGTGCGAGCGTGTATATGCGCAGCAGTTTTCCCCCCAGGTCATTACTATAAATGACAGTGTGCTCTTAGTCAACCGGCCCGGTTAAATAAGGATTAGAGGGATAAGGAGAAAATAACTCCACGCTTTTGAGGGCAGCAAATGGTGTTTGCAAAGTCTGCAACCAAAAGTATAGAAGCTCAGCTTTGCCTGCAAATAAGTTCACATCCCCTGTTCCCCCTGCTTGTGCGATAACTCTTTTTTTCCCTCATTTTAACTAGACCTAAAGACACTTTCACTGAAGTGTTGGAACGGTGGGAACAAAGACTAAGGAGAGCGTGTAAGATCACACGTATAAAGCATTTCTGTTAAAGCCCATCTCTGAGACAAACACCAGCCCTGCTGCTCCCTCTTTCCCCTGCCTCTCTTTTGGTTTGTGCATCAAAAGATCCTGCCGTCTGAAAATAGCACGTCAACATTTCTGTTTCGTCTTGTTGTTTCTTTCTATTTTTTTTTTATTCTAGACAATGTTGCCGGTTTGCTAGATTCCTGTTTTTCCTCCGCTCCTGCTCTCTTGATCTGTGAGAGGTTACATCGCATCGAGTGAGACGTTTGGCTCGTGTGTGTGTGTGTGTGCGCGCAGTAGCAGAGCTTTGGTGGTCTATAAAAAGCAGCCAGACGAAGTCTTCCCTCTCTCCTCATGCATTATGCATTGGCATCACCTTCCATCAAGTGACAGAAAAACCTCAAAGATGTCTAACTTTAGCTTCCATTCTGAAAGCCAAACAGAGGAGGAGGAGATGTGTTATTTCGACTGCCACAGTCGAGCTAAGCACCTGTTACATCAATAAAAGCTGCGTTTCGCAACAAGAACGACGACAACAACAACCTGTGTGATGGCACGGCACTCACAAAAACAGCGCTTAAATGCAGATAGTAGCGGGGAGTAGCTGAGTGGAGGGAAGAGTTCACATTAGATTAGGTGACATTGGATCAAACTTTGACCTTGAGGAGAAGTTTTGTCTTTGCTGCGGTGGTTAACAGCAACGGGAGAATCCAAAAGGCTGAATGTGGAAACAGCTTCAAGACAGGGCTGTCACGGTATCAGACTGTGAGGACACGGCCATCGTGGCCAAAATAAGTTGTGATAGCAATACTGAGAACAGAAATCAATTATTTAAGAGGCACTGGATTATTTACACCATATTATCATATGTGTATTATCAACATGATATCATATTTATTTATTTTTTATATATCAAGTTAATCGTCAATACTGGTATATCGTGACACCCCTACTTCAAGAGTCTTTCATATTTTCGAATTTCATATCTTGATTTATTGATTGATTTAGAATTGAACAAATAGAACAAATGTTTAGAGAGAAAATGTTTACAAGAAAAGAAAGGAAATAATGTCTTTAAGTAGGCCTATTCTTTTTAATCTGCAAAAAATAAAGTAAAAAAGAGCTTATTGCACCTTACTGGCACATACAAAGCCAAGTACATGATTCGTAAATGTAAAAATCCCCTTGTGTGCTTCATCCAGGTCAGTTCTACAGCTGCTTTGGTTTCTGTCTGCAGGACTTTATGACAGGGCACTGTAAAGGTGTTTGTAGTCTCGGCCTTTGGCCCCTTGAATATGCACCCTACTACTTTACTCTATTTCCTCCTGCATTATTTTAACCTGTTCTTCACATGTTCTTTTTTTATTTTTTTGCCAGGATCACTTTTCTACTTGTTTTCTTTTCCATCTGTGAAAACAGGTTCACTTTTTTTTCACCTGATTTCTACAGAGGGAAAAAAACTATTTTATATAAATTTATATATATATATATATATAAACCTGTTTTCACAGGTGAAAAAAAAAAAGAAAAATTCTAGCTTGCCTCTCAGAGCTTCCATACTGGTGGCTTTGAATAGAGTGATATAACAGCTTCAGTTCCCGTCATAAATGGCTGTCTGACAGAAAAGGTAAAGTGCTGAAAATATTCTAAATATAGCCTACACTTAAAGAGACAGGCTATTGCATTTTTTAGGTGGTCCTTTTTTAGGTGGCTAAAATCCATTTTGCTGTGTGACCCCGTCCACAGTAGTACATTGTTTAGCTTCTGTGTCTGTCCTCCTGTCTGCTTCTCCAAACTGGAGGCGTGCCGACCGCCGTCTACTGTAGATAATACACTGACTGTGGATAAGTCACAACCACGCTTAAAAATAAATCCAAACTATTCCTTTAATATTCTAAATAAGCAGGGTATACATATATATAAATATATATATGCGCATGTGCATGCACATGACATGTGATTGCTCCATAATTATGACGACACAACTGCTGACCAGATGTTGCTTATCTCAGGAAATACGGGCTGACTGTCGATATTTCGTCGACAGCCGTGTCTCAACTTCATAACGCTGCTCAGTGTAAACACTCCTGTTTATCTGGAAACGGCAGAGGGACCTTGTGATTTTAGATTTTGTAGCCAGCGTGAGCCAGAGCAGACCAGTTGACAATGTGATTATTTTGGTATTTGGACACAGCTCTCAAACTATTATGCAATGCCTCTGGGATTGATTTACTGTACGCCTCGTAACGCCGGACAGATCACATTCTGGGAAAAAGATAGTGGCAGGCCAGTGTGTTTGTGTGTCTCAGAGAGCGTGTGTGTGTGTGTTTGGGTTTCGTCTGTCTCTCCATGCAAAATAACACAGATGGGATTATTAGCAGACTGTCTCTATGCTGAAGGAAATAAAAGTGTTTCGAAAGAAAAAAAAAAAAAAAAAAAAGATACGATTGAAGGGACTTATTTTGACACTTGAGATGGCCGCAGGCAGGTTGTTTTGACGTGTCTGACCTCGGGAACTGTGTGTGTTTGTGTTTGTGCGCGCGTGTGTGTGTACGCGTGTGTGTGGAGGCTTGGGGAGGTTCAGGTGGCAGCGGTGGCGCTAGGCCATCTGCACTGTCATTCACCGCACGTCCGCCTTCCAAGCACCCACGGGCATCCCAAACAGCCCCAGCCGGAGCTCTGCGGGGCTGCAGTAAACAAGTCGCTCTCATCTCAAAGAGAGAGAGGGTGTGTGTGTGTGTGTGTGTGTGTGTGTGTGTGTGTGTGTGTGTGTGTCATGGAGGGGGGGTATGTTCCTGTACACATCATAAGACCATGACATGAGTGTTTTTATGTTCTTTTTCCTGGCCAAGGTGCTTCCACCTAGATTTGCATCTTATGTACATATGATCTAGTAACGGGCAAAAGTGCCTCCTGTTAGAGTCCGGTATGTACCGGGTCAGCCTGTCGAACGCGCCGAGTGCTTTTGTGGATTAAATACATTCAAATTGGTTCCAAATTGCTCTCCTCTTCCTGCTGCTCATCCTAAACTCAACAAGACTGAATGAACTGCTCTCTCAAACTGGGACGTCTGCTACTTGCCCCTCAAAAACAACAACAGATCATTGGACGGTGACATTTCTGTAACATCGTATTGAGCTTACACAGCCTACCTCCATACAAGTGGGATGCTGAATCAACGCATTAAAATTGATATGTATTAATGTAAACTTATACATGATGACTGGTAATGCATTTAAGTACGGAGTGTCACGGACAAACTGACGCAGTATTTTGCAAAAAGTATCAAAATTCAAAAGGTTCGATACATTTAGATGCATCAACTCAAAGTAAAGACTAGGGGTGTAACGACACATCCATCTGGATCGATATATCGATTCAATGATCGACGATCCAAAGTGAAAATATCGATACATTTCATCTTTAAGATGCACCTTTACTGTATTTTCCCACTTTATATTTATTCTTTTCATTTAAAAGAATAAAGTGTTTTCTCATTTCAATGTCTGGAAGAGCTCAGTAATAAAATTGTCAAATCATATTTTAGTTACTTTTTGTGAATAGATATAAACGTAACTGATTGTGTTAAATGGACATATGATATCGTCTCATATCGATCGCAGGCCCCTGAATTGCATCAAATCGAAGTTGTATCGTGGCAGACTTTGTGATATCAGCAAATATATTGTTTTCCAAAGAATCAATATAATATTGTATCATGATGAAACTTGTGATTTACACCCCTAGTAAAGACATTGTATAGACAAAGTATTGATATTACTTATACACATAGACTATGTCTAGCTGCTCATATATAAAAAAACATACATATCGTCGCTGTCAGGCATAAACCTTGTATCTCCAAAACCGTTACTTTTCAGAAAATGAAAAAAGGCTTATTTGAAAACATTTTATTGAGCTATTTACCTCAGACGAAGTCAGTCTTTCTAAAGGGTGACCAAGAGCGTTGATTTAAAAAAAAAAAAAACGAAATATGGAGATACAAGGTTTCCGCCCGACAGCGATGATATGTACCATTTGCATTTGCTGTAAATTGTTCTCCCCCGAAAAACGACACCATAGGTCGTTTGAACGAGCAGCTTATTACGACTCATATTTACATTTCCTGTTTGGCGACGCCCCCTGGTGGCCGTAGTAATTATGACAGGAGCAAAGCAGGAAGTCAGTTAATGTAGTATTAAGGGCAGAAACATGGTCTTTTAATAAATCAATCGAGTAATGAAGTAGTCCTCGTCCTACGTATCGTCAATTGTGTACTGTAAACTATACTAATTCTGGGATCCACACTTTCCCCCAAACTTTCCTTTCATAAAATAAAATAAAGTCTGACTGTATTAAATATGACTTACTGACTAAACTAACTCAAAGGAGGCAAAAAGATAATGAAGCATGACAATTGCTCCTATTTCTGGCAGCCCCCCCGATACTCCCTGGAGGTTCCTAAAGCTGACTTTGGGAATCATTGATGTATATTATGTAACCACAGCTTGCTCTGTTCTTATTTATACCTGATGTCTCTTCTTTGCGGCTGTCAAAAGGCAGCATCTTTCATGCCTCATCATATCTGACCTAAAACGTGTTGTTAACCATGGATAAACACATTGCCGCTGACTGCCACATCTTATATTAGCACCTTCATCTCTGCACAGCACACTCTTAAAGGGAGAAAACTTCAGCGAGTGAGTATGACAGCTGAACAGCAGCCAGTGAATGGAGTGGGCGGTCTGTGCCAAGAATTTCTGTCGGCTTGAATCAGTGCCTTTGCCCGCACAGTGGAGGGTCATGAGTTTGGGTTTGTGTGTGTGTGTGTATGTCTGAAATATAGCTGATAACAGAGAGATTGGTGGCTTTTTTTCTTTCTCTTTTTTAAATTCCACCAGTGCTGTGTTGTGCTGGGCCAGTCCTTGCTGCCAGGTGCAGTCCAGTTAATGATGTTGGTGTAATGGAGGAAGGAGAAAAGAGTATTACTTATGCATCTTTTAATGCTGTCAGGCACTAAGACCAATTTAAAAACAAAGCTGTGACAATGAGCCTTTTCCTAAAGTTGTTAAACTATAAATGAGCAGAATAAGAAAAAGAGCAGCAGCAGGTGAAATGGAATGGAGCATCATGTCCTGCTGGGTTTAGTGAAGGACTACATATTAGGTGTTTTCAGACCGGAGGAACTTTTCTAAGAACCTCCCTTTTTCTTGTGTCCACACCGTAACAACTAGCAATGCTCATACTTCTTAGACAGCTTTTTTTTTAGATGCTATTTCAGAGTAGGTACTCTCCTAGCACAAGAGCACCTGGGGGGAGAGTTCCTCTCAGGGAGTCCTCAGAACTGTTTGGTCCGAAAATGCAGATTTTCAGGTTCATACTTGTATTTTGGGTTTCTACTAGAACATGTTTACATGCTTTAATGTAAAAAAAAACCACATTCTTTTTCTCATACTGTCTGAATATACCTGTATTCACCCTCTGTCTGAAACGCTCCGTTTTT
>JAOVVB010051846.1:0-14677 GCA_028570985.1 Heterobranchus longifilis
GGTGCCTTTTGTGTTCAGTTCAATGTTCAATTTGTTCAATAAAATGTCAGAAATAACTTTCTTTCTTTTTTAATTCAACAAGCAATTTGTTGTATTTTAGCAGAATACTGAAAGCAGCAGAAAGGCAGAAGTGACATGACTGTTTATTTATTGCAAGTAATATTATCGCAATATTCAACAACGTTATCGCACATCGCACATTTTCCTCATATCGTGCAGTCCTAGAATATATTTGTACTAGGGTTGTAAGAAGATATCCATACATTTGAGTATTGCAATATTATATTGATACTGTATCTATTCTCAAAAACACTGTACCGATTTTTAATTAATAGTTTACAATTGATTAATTAATAGATTTGTGGCAGACAGTGGTTCATTTTGGGTTGTTTAAATACTTGACCCGACTCTTCCACTCCAATGTATTCATATGGCGGTGTGTTATTTATACTATGACAGTTTTCCTAAAATTAGTTTTCTAAATCGCAATATATCGCCTTTCTTACAGTATCGGAATATATCACAATATTCTGAATGATTACCCCTGTATCATGAGTATCGTATCACCAGATTCTTGTCAATACACAGCCCTAAGTTGTACTGCTTGTGTTTAATCTTAAGGAATCAAACTCTTTTGTCTGTATGGTAAATATAAATATAAATATAAATCTACAGCTAGCAGCCAGTTAGCGTTGTTTAGCATAAAGACTGGAAACGGGGAAATGGCTAGCCTGGCTCTGTCTGAAGGTACAGCTGAAACTCTGTCTTGTTTGTTTAATGCATACAAATACCAAAGAGCAATAATGTCAAGTTGTGGCCTTATGGGGGGTAATGTATCCGACTATATGGCTGGGAGCAGTAAATACATGCCTCACAACTACTTCCGCCAATAACCAGCACATAACCTCCAGCAAAAAACACAACTTGCAGTTCTTGCACTTTGTTTTTTGTTTTTTTGTACGGATTAAATGAACAAAATATAACTTGTTAATTAGTGAGCTTTTGTGAGCTGTTTCCAGTCTTTATGCTAAGCTAAGCTAAGCTAAGCTACGCTAACTGGCTCCTGGCTGCAGAAAGTGGTATCAATCATCTCATCTGACTCTTGGCCAGATAGAGAAGAAGTATATTTCCCAATTAAAAAAATGAAATATATTTATACTGCTGATGTTTAGTCTTAATGTCACTGACCATGATGTGTTCCATCTGTGAATAATGTGCATCTGATGTTTCTTGCATTTAGGTGTTTAAGGATAAGGTTTTGGGCTACTTCATACGCAAGAAACGACCACAGCGTTGTCAGAGCGACAATCTGGTAATCATAATGCATTTGATTGACTGAAATGAATGTCATGTATTAAATGAGCCTCAGCTACAACAATAATAATTAAAAAAAAAAAACGTCTGCTAACACAGGAAATGCTTTTAATGATCAGCACCAGAGAGAAAACCAAGCCACACCGCGGTGTCATCATTGGTTTCAATCTCAGAAAAGATGTATTCTAGAAAACATAATCATAAATAATATATAAACATATGTTTTATTGCACAGTATGAATTCATAATGAGTGAGTGATATTACACACATACAATACTTTATTTACATGGTGGATATTATAGAGAAGCAGCACAAATTATTCCCAGTGACGATTAAAAAATCTGCAAAAGTTTTACAGGTGGAATACAGATGAGTATTTACAAGGAGCAAAGTGACTTTGTAAACCCTGGATTAACTTTTTATCATGACTCAAACTGCTGAGTAGCTGTTAGTAGTTACCGTAGCTGATCCCACACACCGCTCAGCGGGGAGAGCTGTTATTGTACTTTCCACCCGCTTCAAATGTTATCACATGATTTCATGCACTAATAACATGCTTATCAACCTGATATGGGTCAGTAGGGGCCAGCTCCCCACACTAGAAGGTCCAGAAGGCTCTTATCAGCGTGTTGAATGGGGACGATACCAGCCCATTCAATGCAGGCTGATAACATGTTCGGTAGGTTTCGGTTTCACTTTAAGTAAAAAAAAAAAAAAAAAATCTACATTTCAGTGACTTCTGTTCAGTTTCACTTTAACTAAACATAAAAACATCAACATTTTACTGACTTTCACTAGGTTTAGGCACCGAAAGGGTTAAAAAAAAACATCTACATTTCACTGTCTTTCGTTACGTTTCGGCACGGAATACATGTCAGTA
This sequence comes from Heterobranchus longifilis, assembly GCA_028570985.1. Lineage (NCBI taxonomy): Eukaryota > Metazoa > Chordata > Actinopteri > Siluriformes > Clariidae > Heterobranchus > Heterobranchus longifilis. The sequence goes on from JAOVVB010051846.1 coordinate 2,196, forward strand.
TGTTTACAAAAAAACAACTACATTTCTGTGACTTCCGTTAGGTTTAGGCACTGAAATCACATTGGTACGTTTTGAAAAAAACATCTTAATTTCCGTGACTCCCACGTGATAGTCCTGTGTTTTAGGACCACCTTATGCAGAGTCTGGACGCTCTTTATACGTTATCTGGCCTCCGCTGTTGCTCGTCATAATAACCGTCAGTACAGTATAGACTGTCAGCCCATTCAATACACTAATAGCTGCCATCTAGCAGGGCCAGCATGCCCCTACTGACCCATATGTATCAGGATGATAAGCACTCATATCAATCAATCGTGACACATCAGAATGGCCTGGACTTTGCCGTTTTATGTCTGGCAGTATGATCAGAGGAAATTCGGAATGGATTCATGTAGACGAGCTGAAGAGTGAGCAGAAAATGGAGCAAGATTAAGAGGTCTGGAGATTTTATTAACATTTCATGATCAACTCATTTTCAAAGCCTTCAAGGCAATGAAACCCATTTTAACTCCAAGATGAAAGCTAGAATAATGTGGGGCATTTCTCTCCTGCCCTAAATCACAGCATTTTGTCGAGCCCGGTGGTTTAACACGCTGGCGTCCAGAGGCACCCTCCGCTTCCCCTGCAGACTGTTACGTAAGCTTTATCCAGAGCAGTTAAGGAATTATTTATAACTGAGATGCACCTTTTTAATATCAGTTATCAGCAAATGCTCAGCACATTCTGCTGAATCAAACCTTTACTGCAGGGATATTCAATTCAAATTCAAAAAGGTCCAGTTATTAAAATGTCCTCCCAGCAAAGGTCTGAACCTTGTGTCCTATAGCTTCCCCCTAAATCTATCAAATACAATCAACAGTGTGCATTTCCTTATCATTTCAGCAATATTTACTGTCAATTTTCAATACTTTTAACATACAGACGCAATGAACTTGTACAGCACTTGTATTGAAAACAAGCTATTTTTACCATAATTAAAATGAGTCCCAGCGCAATGAATTTATGGCCTACATTTCAAGTAAAAGAAAACAGAATCTTCTGAATGAAATAAAGAAAAAAGTGCAAACAGAGCTTTGAGCAGCCGATTTTTGGTATACTATCTTTGATTTGATGGTCTGGACCTGCTCTATATGAGAAGAGTCCTGAGAATAACTCTTGTTATGATACAACGCGATAAATAAAATTGAATTGAATCACTTAAATCCAGTTCTTTCTAACACACAGGGACCACTGGTTGTGTCTAAAAGCCACTAATCCCTTTCTGCAGCTCATTGGAACAAAAGCTAAAACTTTTTCTCTGGTGCTGTTTTATTCATCAAAAGCATTTAAGCAGATTTTTGTTAAGTGCAGACGTGAGTATCGTGTATCCACCAGTTTGCATCCATTATTGGCAAAATCTTTGAAATGCAAGCTCGAATTCTCTGTTGTGTGACACACAAGCCCAAGACTTTGTCACTACCAGCAATTCAACATCCCGCCCTTTATTTTTCTTTAAAAGTGGTGAAAAAGCCCTGGGTTTGTCTCTGCATGTGGTTTGTGCTCTTGCATGCTGAGTTGCCTCGGGTTCAGGATTTGGTTTGATAGCTGATGTGGAAGAAAAGATTGATTTATTGTCTCCTGTAGAAGTGGAGATACGTTCATTTAAACATGCAGTAGTGGTGACGGAGGTTATTTCACTCTGGTTTTTAAGTGGCAGCAGAAGAAGCACTTATTTAGTGGCCTGATATTTACAGTATGTCATGTGAATTTACTGGAGTCTTACGTAGTGTGATATTTACTGTATTCTGCCCCATTCATGTCATATGTTCACCTGCTTACAATAAACCATCCTTTTGTACTTCCTTTCTCTCATGTTCAATAACCGTTTTTCAACTAGTCCATTGTCACATCTCCACTCAAACAACCCGACAATAAAGTAATGCATTAAGTTGTTTAGTTAGACTCTATTAAAGTGCAGTTATATGAGGTACTTATCCATATAGTATAGTGTATTTACAGTAGATGGCCGTACGACATGGAAGCTATAAGCTTCAGCAAAACGTATAAAAATGACCACCTAAAAGAGTTGTTAGTCAGTTTAAGTGTACGCTATATTTAGAATATTTTCACTGCTTTACGTTGCCGTCAAACACAGTCATTTTACGTCGCAGAAGACGGGAGTTGCTGGTTTATCGCTGCCTATATATATTCTAAATATAGCATACACTTAAACTTAGCTTTTTTTAGTAGAAAGACTTAATTTCCTGCATTCTGCTGAATTTTTATACACAAATTTCTGCCTTTCCAGTATCAATTTATAGTGGAAATGTCTTAATTTGTGTAAAGGAAAACAAAATTCAGGTGCTAGGTGACAAAAATATGAAAATATAATGGAATATAATGCGGTCAGGCTCTCAGGCATTCTGTATTGCTTTTAAATATTTATCTCCTATTTATTCTCCTGTAGATCAGCTTTTCTCATTTAATGTTATCCCTGGTGAGTCATGATTTACTCCTCCCTCTTCTTTGGTCGTATGAATTTATAGGCTATATTATAGACCTATGTATGTATTATAGACCAATTAATGAAAATCTAATTAAAATGTCCCATGCTGTCAATAAATCACATGATGTTTTATCCCCTGATGATAAGTTGTGTTGTGTGGCTCCGTCCACAGCAGTACATTTCTTAGCTTCTCCAAACTGCTGGCGTGCCGACCGCCATCTACTGTAGGTAATACCCTGACTCTAGTACCTCATACTACCCCACTTCAAAAGATCTGAAATATCCCTTTAAGTGTTGACCCTTTAAGTCAACACTTGTTTTGCTTTCCCTGCTTTTCATTAGGACTGAAATCGTATTTTGAACAGCCATCTTCCTTCAGTACTTTAACGATATCACTGAGGGGGAGAAGCACTCTCTCGCAGTATTCCCCTCACACATTTAGCTATTAGCATTTGCATTGTGTTTTATTTTCATTTCAGTCACCCTCACCCATCTTTCTTTTCATCATGTCTATTCCAGGAGTTTCCAGAGAACCCAACCAGCCCTGGTGTCACGCCTAATCATGCCCCCAGGTAGCACACCCCATTGATAATAGATGCTCCCTCCCATGCTGTCCCTCTCTTTCATACATACTTGAGACCATCTCATACATCATTCCCTCGGTGGCTACAAATGATTTGGTACAAAAAAGAGGGGTGATTATCCAACTGCAGTGAGCGTTGTAATATCAGGACAGGTTAGTTTGGTGTGTTTCTGTATTTATCGGCTCAACAGAAGTTGGTTGGATTCTCATAGTGATTTGCACTATGCAAAACCTGCTCCTTCCACTGAATAATGATGCTTTCTTTCCCAATAGGATAATGTGCAGTACTCCTGTGAGTGAGATTACATATTTGTTGAATTGCACAAAAAAAAAAAAGAAGCTGAACCACACGAGATCTATTTACTTCCCTGCAGCACAGAGGTCCATTTAGAGGCAATGCATTTGAGGCTCGTGTGCCAGATAACATCACTAGATGCATTACTTTGTGATGTTATCACAGGTCTGCATGCAGTGAGTTTGCACAAAATATAAATGGTTCTTTGTCTGCTGGAATAGCCAGTTTTGCCAATGAGTTTACCAATTGTTGTTGTCCACATATACAGTATCAGATATCTACTCAGCGAGCACATTTGCACATACAGGCAGGGTTCCCACCTTCATGGAAAACCTGGAAAAGTAATGGAATTTCAAAATCTACTTTTCCAGGCCTGAAAAAAAATCATGGAATTAGTAAAAAAAAATCCTTAAAAGGATTTCGTTGTGTGTAATGAAATTAATTGTTACATTAATCTTTCCACATAATATAACAGCAAATTAATTTTCTGTAGCTACTGGTGCAACGTAGCTCTATTATGCGTCGGTATGTGATAACATTTTGTTTGCTATCACGTACGTTTCTTCATTTTCTCCCTGCGTTCCGTCTCTCCCTCCATGTAGCTCAAATGATGTGTGAATAGAGTTTGAATCTGATATGTTTGAATAACGCCGGGCAAATGCGGCAAGAAAAATAAAGTCGTGATAGTGTGATTTAACATGTACGGTCCTCATGAATCCCAGAGTTTCCATCGCTATACGCCCCACTGCTGCTTTTAAATTCTACTGCATTTTTTAGATGGAGCAATTGTAGCCTATGGCGTTCAATCATCAACTTTGATTTCATTTTAACGGCTCTGAAAGTAGTTTGAAGGTACGGAGCATTCTTTTCTTTTTCTTTTTTTTAACAAAACCAACAGGAACTGTCAGACAACTTACCAACTGTTAGAGATTGGAAAAGGTTGTGAATGCTCATGGAAATGTTATTATAGATCCTTGAAAAGTCATGCAAAAGTTTAGAAATTTTCTCCATGAAAATGTGTGGGAACCCTGTACAGAGAAATGTGGATGTTTTCAACTTCCGTAACTATAAGAATTGAACATGCTAGTGTTAAAAGCAGGACTAAAAATCTGCTGTTTTCTTTCTCTTCTCCCTCCTTTCATTCATCTTTCCCAACCTTCTCCTGATTTTCTTTACTCTCTTTTCACGACCTGTGAAACATATGCGATGTGGCTGATCTTGGACCTTCCAAATCTGGTGTATTCATTACCTCATCATTGTACACATATGTTTGTGTCATTCATTGCCTTCCATTATGCATCCTATCCTTGTTTCTGATGCATTATTCTGTTTTTGCACAATTTCTCCTTCCTTTTTTTTTTGATTTCCCCCGCGTTCCTCCATCGTCCCGGTCGCTCTCATTTTACCTGTGGCTCATTTATTTCTTTCATCGTCATCACTCCCTTCATCGTCCCGCCCTTAACCCGGTTGAACTCCCTCCTTCCCTCTCCCTCTGTTTTGCAGAGCACCTGTGACACCCTCCGGAGTCACTCGGACAGTCTCGGATTCACGCCGAACATGTTACCTCGTCACCCGACTCTAGGCAACTTTGAGGAGTTTGCTTGTTGACAACATAAAGTAGGGGTTGTGGGAGGGGCGGCACATGTGGGGACTTGACAGCAAACTGTGAAATAATTTATGTATTTAATAACGGTTGAGTGCATAACTCAAAAGAAAAGAAGAAAAAAAAAAAAAAAAAAACGTATAGTAGAGTTTATCAATGCCTGAATAGAAATAGAGTACTATCATCAGTAAAAAAAAAAAAAAAAAAGAGACCACTTCCAAAACAGAACTCAGGTTTAACTGCCATGTCAAGGCATCCGTGTTAATTTATTCATGTTTCAGTTTGTGGATTTGTTTTTTCTTATGCAGTCACTTTAGAGTTATACAATCAGTGAAATGTGTCCCATGATGAGATGTAGTACTGTTGTGAACGCTTTGCTGCACACCAATCCAAACAGAATACATGTGGATTGTGTAGCACTGCGGTTTCTCAACAGTGTTACATCAGCATCGAACTAATGCTGTGTCGAGTGACCTTATACTGTCACCAGTTTGAAAGGGAGAGCTTTTTTTTTGTTTTTTTTAGAAATCCACGGGCTGATTGTCGGATAAAAGAGCTGCTCTGAATCAAAACACGAGACTGGTGTTTTAATGTTGCCTTTTGCTACTGTGAGGCTTTGGATCGTCTCACGAATTAGACGACTGTGTTCATCAATTTAAAAACAGAAGAGGAACTTGATTATTTGTATATATGCAGGTTTTGTTCCACACGGATGGCAGAAACTACTGAATCGGATGTGTTTGTTAACTTAAGTCACTTTTTACATACAACAGGGGTCAAACAAAGAGTCAGGAGGCCAAAACAAGGCTGTTGATTGTATCTTTATATAGCTGACAATTTTCATTGTTTTCCCATTTTTTTCGGGGGGTGGGGGGGGCGGTAGTGTTGCTGTGCTGACTGTCACAAAAAAAAAAAATGCTAGCATGCAGCTTGCTGCAGAAGTTGGCCCTTATTTACATTAAATTCATTAGAAAAGATAAGGTTTTCCTTTTTGGCTTTTTAGTAATTCCCATCTACATTTTTCCATTACTGTGTCTTAAAGATCATCAGCACAATCCCCTGTGATAGTAATCTATTCTCTATTGAACATACGTAGACTTTAAAAGGCTTGTTGGTGACATTCCTAAACTTGACAGAAATTTGTAAATACCCGCAATCAAATGCCATGAAGAAATTCTATACTGCTCATGTGAGACATTTGTCAAATATATATATTAATATATCTATATATAGATAGATATATATAGAGAGATAAAAGTGTTTTTTCTTTTCATCTGTTCTTACACCAGAAGGAATTTGGACTTTCTATCTGGAAGGACCGTAAGTGTCTTTGAGTTTCTGGTGATTATAACGTGACTGACAACTAAATAGACTTTATTAGATACAAGAGAATTGCCTCAAAACATCAAAACCACCAACACACCTCAGCCCCATTTAGTTCAATTGATTTATAACAGAAATGCATTGTACAATTTTACCATTGTATCCTTTTATTATTATTATTATTATTATTATTATTATTATTATTATTATTATTATTATTATTATTCCAGAACATGTAATAAGTCACAAATAACAGTTTGTGATGTATAAATGATCAAGTATAATAAACTCTATATTTACCCATCTTACTCACGTACACAACTTTTCTTCTTATCTTCGTGTGAGTCTGTTATTTAAATCCTTGACACTACAGTTACGGACTTGTAGGTACACTGACATATCCTCACTATAAATACTTTACTGGAGTACAGTTTTTTTTTAAATGTGAAAAAGTATAATGCCAATCAAGTTAAGTGGTGTTCATAACACTGTAGCTTTATTACTCTTGTCTGTGTATTAGATGACTGTTGATGTGAAGCACAAACCCTTGGAGATCAGCCATCACTTGAAAGCCAATGACCGGACGTCTATGGTTGTGACTACCTTTTATGGCTAGTAGATTTAACGACACACACTGTTACACGTGGTGTGTTCACTGCTCCAGCATTTAATAGAAAAAGAGGGCACTCCCAGAGGAGCCAGAGATCACCTTGTGAAGAGACTTTATCCAAATGGAAATTTTACTTTTCAGGAAACAAACAAAAGGGTGAATCAGTGGCGTTGTTTCATGAGCAATAAATGCACTGAATCAGATAAAATCAAATTGACATTAAAAAAAAAAAAAAAAAAAAAAAAAAGATTTGGTATTCCCATTTTCCAATTCAAAAAGTATTAAAAAGGTGGGCGTAGACTGAACAGCTGCAACACAGGTGTATGATATGACAATTGTATATTAACCATCAAATGAAGAGACACAAAATGCCAATTCATGTTACACAATGATGCTATTCTGATGATGCTGCATTGCCATGATGATTTTGAGTGTGTGTGTCATGTTAAAAAGCATAAAAATGACCCAGCATTTACCGCAAACTGTGGATGAAGGATTTGTGAAAATGTCCCGGGTCTTTATACCTCTCTCTCCCCACACCCCCTGCCTTACTACCAGTCACAGAACAGCAGAGTGCATCTGACCTGGCAGCAACTATTACTCAACTGTTTGTGCTCATTAAGTAGTCCTGATATTTACCGCATATGGCCAAGTAGAAAACTATATATTTCTGTCACCCAACACCTGGATTTGAACTATTTTATTCTTACAGTTAATCATTTATGTCGCATCGCCCATTTTCTTCCTTGCATGACCATTATGTATTCCTATTATCTCTGGTCTCTTAATGTAATCTTAGCCATGCTATTCACTTTGTATGGTCCAAAAATGTATTTTTGGAGCCAGATGAATCAAAATGATGTTCTCCACATCCTCCTCAAACCAGGCTTGGGATCGTGCAATATTCAAAAAAAGAAGAAGATATTCTGCAGATGTGGGAAAAACTGCTTTATCTTTCTGTTAACTTTTATGGATTAAATAAACATAATGTGGCTTGAAGTGAAATGAAAATGTGCCTTCAAGACTGGCTCTTACAGGTGACATTGAGATTTTCTTGCGCACAAACATCCGGGGGAACTGGACTTGCTTCATCTGGCTCTGCGTGCTTTATGTGAATTTTATTGTAGATATGTGATTTTAACTCTGAACTGTACATTAAATAGTTAATACACACTTAACTATGTGTAACGTAGTCAGTCTTAAGTCAAACTGTCACTTTACTGTCAAACCAAACTGCATGCAAACTTAAAGGCCCGAAAAACTTAAAGGAAACAAATCATGAAAAACTCACTTTTTCAGTGTTTGTGCTCATACCAACCCACAAAGAGTGAAATAAAACAACACGGTCAGATCAGAAAACATGCGAGTCTACAAGCTGTTCAGATGTGGCTCCGATTCTGATGTCAAGTGCAGGACTCATTAGAAAATACCGCCCCCCATCTGAGTATCTCACCCACAGCTTTGAGGGTTACTACACTGAAAACAAATAATCTGAGCGGATGTAAATGTAGCATAATTAAATCTGTGATATTAACAATAAAAAAAAAAAGCTTTACATGAATCTGTCTAGTTTTGAAGTTAATCTGCATTTGTTCAAAACTCAAGACATTGTGCAAGATGTTTTTACATAATCCCACACAACTCTGTTCCAATAAAACTGTGGAGTGGGCGGAGCCACAGGTTCAGAAACCACAAGTGTTGTGAGTTGTAGAAAACTGCAGGTGTAATTAATTATCCAATCAACCAGGTGTGGTTTGAAATACACTCAGTCCTCAGCTCAGCCAGAGACTGAGGACATTCTCTGAGCTTTTGTTACTAAAACGTGGGTGTTAACAATTATAGAGTTTTAAAAAAACCATGTACTGCAGAATCAATCCAAAGTGTTTAGAGCGGTGACGTGCAGAAGTCGTGCAGATGGCTCCAGGATGGTTCAGCTGCAGTCACAGAAGAAAAGTCCTTCAAAGTTTGTTGATGTTTGTCGCATTTTTGGCGAAACATATTCCTCACTTAGAAACAAACCTAATCTTTTATTAGGACATGACTCATCCGTCCGGCCGGACTATACATCTGCTTTGGAGGACGTTACAGGACGAGTTACACTGGGAGGCGGGGCTACCCAAAGCAGCGCACCATTTCTGGTAAGGCATGTCCTTTGCCAAAATGTACGGGACGTTACTCGTACAAACTACTTAATTTTTTATATGTAAAAAAAATAAATTTGCATGCAAAGTCAACTTAATTTTATGTAGATTAAGCAAAGCTTTGCAATTATGTGAAGCCGTATTTCTGACAGTGTGGTTACTTGAGAAGATAATTGTTTCAAACCACACTTGGTTGACTGGATAAATAATTACACCTGCAATTTCATGGTTTCTGAACCTGTGGCTCCGCCCACTTCAGTTATATCAGAACAGAATGTGTAGGATTATATAAAAACATCTTGCACAATGTCTTGAGTTTTGAACAAATGCATATTAACTTCAAAACTAGATATATGTATGTAAATATACACCGTTATTTTTTATTATTAGTATCACAGATTTAATTATGCTACATTTAAATACACTCAGATTAATTTTTTTCAGTGTAGTTCTCCAGCTGTGGGTAGAGATACTCAGATGAGGGGCAGTATTTTCTAATAAATACCTGCACTTGACAGCCCACAACAAACTGACTGCGTTGTTTTATTACACAGTTTGTGGGTTGTTACGCACTGCAGATGTAGAAAAGGTGACTTTTTCAGTGTGTCTCCTATAAATCAAAAAGCAGTTGAGATCCAGGCTACTGGATTCTTTTTTTTTTTCTTTTACTATTCATAACAAAGATGTTACCCAAATGCTGAAATAGTCACAAGGTGACTTGTGTAAATAATTTTCAAAGGAAAGTTAGCCTGATATCAGACAGAACTGTCAGCTCGTTACACTCCTCGGTGAATTCAAAGGTCTGGACCCAGGCAACTATTTATGAGCTGTTGCGGCGCTTTCAATCATATCACACGATCTTTCTCAGCAGACTGAGGTTGCTCAGTTGCCATGGATACGATGGAAAGCTCCACACCAGCTCCTAAATGGAGCGACCTCCTGGTGAGACAACGGTTTACAAAGTCAAGAATGAACTTCCAATCTCAAAAGCAAGCGTGTATTTTTATGTCCACTTTACTGAACACGGAGTCTTATTGGCTGAAATATACACAAAAAGAATCACTGACAACATCCGTCCCAAGTTCCGACCAACAAAAGCAAAGTGTAGAATCTACTCATTCAAAATTAAAAGCTGTATAAAGTAACCACCGTCTAAAATGTCCTGTCATCACGAGATAATGAAATACTGAGAGCAAATGCTTTTGTGTTTTTGTTTTTTTTTTCATTATAACTTAATCCACACAGACAACCTTCAAACATTTGAAATCGTGAAAGCGAGCCGGCTGAATCCTTCAGATGTGAGTAACATGAAATCATTCAAAAGGACAGTTTCTGTACCAAATGAAGTTGTGCTACATTTTAACGAATGCAAAACAAATGAGCAGACATTCCATCAGTAATAAATACATGCATCCATTATCTTGTTTTACGTCAGCAAAATGAAAATAAATCCATTCCCTATTAACACAGCTACTTCAAACACAAGTCATTATGGAGGCTTTTATGGGATAAGTAGCGCCGCAACAATCTGGAGTAAAATAACACTGCAAGCTGTTATCCATGTTAATATAATAATAAGTAACCAGAATGGAAACAGCTAATGGTGCAAAAACAATCATATGAAAATACAGATTATCAGTGGATTACCTGGATTCTTTCATTTCTAATTTAACAATTACAAAAGCATTTCAGAAAAAGACATAGTATAATTATGATAAAGATGATGTAAAAAAAAAAAAAAAAAAGAAAAAAAAATGTGTCACTAATGGTCCACTCGTCATTAATATATATATATTTGTATATTGGCCCATTTATTGATAACCGGCTATAATCCTGGCTGTCAGTGTTCAACACATTTCATATTGATATACTAAACAATTTAAAATAAAAGTTACAAAGTGCACAAAAAACAAATACAAAAAGGGAAATAAGCCTGAGAAAAAAAAAAAAATCATAAATTAGCTTCCCATGCTTATTATACAATCTCATAATAGGTAGTGGGACAAAGGGTTGTACTGTTGGTATGTATAATCAGAATTACAAGTCTGTTATGGTCTAAAAAGTAAAAAAAAATAATACAACAGTGTATTTTACAGGTCTGTAATTGCCTAATAATCTCCTGGTGATTGGTACTATTTACAGGGGAAATAGAGACTGTGTTCAATTGGTACATTTCTAATTACTATTTCCTAATTAATAGCTAGTGTTACCTCCAGAGTATTTTAGTATGTGCAAAACACACCAACTGAACAAACAATTTCATATATATATGGAGAATTAAGTTTCCAATAAGTGAATAATTTATAAATATTTACTCAGTTTTAATTGGAGGAATTCTTTCAAAGAAAGAAATCACATACAGTATTTCTACCCAGGAAAATTCCTAGGAAATTACAGACTTTTAAAATAAAGTGTTACAAAAACAGCATACAATCCTAAAAAGAAACATCGACTTAAGCCTATAAGATTCTCAAATGAACTGCAGCAATTTAATTTAGCTCTGAAATAACAACATTGTAGCATTAGCTGCCCCAGGAATCTGTGGTCTCCACTCGAGCCGATATATCTGCAGATATTCACTTTTTCACAGATGTATCAGCACTGGCGTTTGCTAATAAGGAACAACAAACTGCAGTACACAAATGCCAAAGATGTGTTTTAGATCATTGAGAAATTACATAATCTATCCACCACACATACCTCTTCTTTAAAAAATACATTTAAGTGATCCTCCTCAAAGAAATTGTGTTTATGCTTTGTTTATAGCCAGTACATCATTATTACATGTTGTAAGGGCTCATATTAATATTGGCATCAGAGCTCCTGTATCTGTCAGTCTAAAGTCTCCACCAATTAAGACTTCTATTAATGGGAGCAATTCCACAGGTATATAAAATGTATTCAATGCAACACATAGTGCACCCTCCCACATTAGTGCTAATTAACTAGGAGGTACCAAATTAAACAGGCGTGTAACTTAAAAGAACCTAAAAGCGTGCAGAGCCACCAGGACTTTGTTCCACGCAGACTGAGGCACAACAGAATGAAATGTAGGGGAGTGTTTGAAAACCGGCGAGGGATTTGCCTTGTTGGGGCTGGTCCTAAACGACCCGACAGAGTGAAGGATGATTGATTCTGGCGGCTGAGGTTCAGCGAGAGGCCATTTAACATTTAGGGTGGGCAGAAATCAGCAAAGTACGGGTGCTGCAAGGCCTCCTCTGCAGAGATCCTCTGGACAGGATTGCATTTTAACAGGTTCTGCGTGAGATCAAAGGACAGATTTGAATGAGTGGACAGCAATATCACATTTCTTGCAAGCAAAACTGCATATTAGCAACACTCTGGTAGGTAATTTGGTAATGGTAGAAACATTTTAGAGTTTTGCAGGGAATGACTCCTATAACCTGGAAATGAGTTCGCATTTTTGCACTTCCCGTCCCCT
>JAOVVB010051857.1:0-14677 GCA_028570985.1 Heterobranchus longifilis
TGATATGTTATCACCCAAATGAGGATGGGTTGAATGTTGAGTTCGGTTCCTTTTTATTTGATTTTTTCATATTTCCATCTCAGGGAGTTTTTCCTTGATACTGTTTCCCTCGGCTTCCTCATCAGGGACAATCTGATCATTTTGACTCATACATGTGTTCTCACACATTTCAAACTCATTTCCTTTTTTTTTTTTAAATCAGCAAAGCTGCTTTGAGACAAAAGCTATTGTTAAAAGCACTATACAAATAAAAATTAATTTATGTGTATTACACCTGAAGTAAAGCTACAGTTTTCCAACAATCAAGTAATAAAATATCTGCTAAAAAGTTGTTTTTGAAATTATATATTATAATTTCCATTTTATTATTATATATATATATATATATATATAAATTATTATATTAATTTTATTAATATTATTATATTTAGCTATATTTCCAAAAAGTCAAACTACTGATATATTAATTTAAGAAAGGGACAGCAAACTAACTTACACTGTTTCTCGGTCACCTTCAGCTTCACCCTGTGCACAGTAGGTCGCAGTAGTGCATTTGTCATAACAACTAAAGTCTAAAGAAGGAGAACTACAATAAGAGGGAACGAAGAAGAAATAAGGACGCGTCTCAATCCGCACATCCTGGTAAATAGTAGGCTAGGTGAGAATTACACCATGAAACGGTCCGCGTGCGGTGACGTCATTAAGTAGACTAGAAGGTGGTTTAGGACTCGATCTGATTCAAGTCATTTGGGAGTCGACTCCTAAATGAACTTTAATTATTAATATTAATAAAGGACGTGCACTGTATTATTAATGATTACTGTTTTAGCTTGGGTGAAAGTCCAACTTTGGTTCTGACTCCTGATGAATGTGATGTAAAGGAAGAAGAATCATTTAAAATCGTCCGATCTTCAATTTGAGCTGAATCATTTTCTATTCGACTCCTTGTTCCGAAGCCTGGAGCCTGAACCGACTCCCAGTGACTCTCAGTGTTTTGGTAAAGGGAAACGTCCATGTTTGGGAGAAACTCAGAATGAACGCCGCTTTAAAGCACTGGAGAGAGGCGGCAACTGTGATTTTGGCTGCTGGAACGAAGTACAGGCGCGGTGTTGAGTGTTTGTGGAGAGAGACTCCTGGTTCAGGTTTAGTCAATAACTCGAACATTAACTCAAACCCCCACAAACTCTTCGACTATGAGGTCCTGCTGCTGAAGCGGAGCGGGAGAAGCGGCTTCATGCCGAACGCCTACGTGTTCCCAGGCGGGTTAGCGGATCCGTCCGACTTCTCCAGCGACTGGTTAGAAGTGTTTAAAGCGTTTCGTCACTTGCCGAGGTTCGGCTTGGCTCCGGTGAAGCAGCCGCAGGAGACGCGCCCGCCGATCTTCGCGACTGACCGGAGCCGGCTCGGGTCTCCCATCCCGGGGGACGTGGCGTTCAGGATCTGCGCAGTCAGAGAGACGTTCGAGGAGTCCGGGGTGCTGTTGGTTGTCCCCGGTGATCAGGCAGACGCCGGTTGTCATGGTGACGCTCAGCTTACAGCGCTGTCTGACCGGTGGGACAAAAGTCTGATCGCTAGATGGAGAGCAAAAGTCCTGGAGAACTCTGAGAATTTTATCCAGATGTGTAGAGAGCTCGAGTGTTTACCTAACATCTGGGCCCTGTACGAGTGGGGCAACTGGCTCACACCCGTCCTCGGATCCGTCCAGCAGAGGAGGTACGACACCGCCTTCTACATGTGCTGCTTACAGGAGATCCCTGACACACTGCAGGACCAGCAGGAGATCCAGCTGTTTAAGGTGACATCTGTGGGTGTGTATATGGGTGTATAAGGGGTGAAAAAGGGGGGTGTGGGTGTTTTAGCACCACCAGGGTCCGGGTTCAATTCCCTGTATGGAGTTTGCATGCGGCCGGCCAAACCAGTGAGTGTGCTGGTGCTAAAAGATTTCTCAAATAGGGGGGGAAAAAAAGAATTTTCTGATAGGATCATATAACACGATTTTTAATGCTTTTTATCTTCCGATCCATGTTTTTTTTTTTTTTTTTTTGTAAATATGCCTACACATTCATATTGTTTATCAGATAAAAAGAAACACATTTGCTAAATACAACTTCATGCCCTTTTTATGTAGTGTCTGTAATTTAGATTTCATACAGTGTGAAAAGGCATAAACTTGAAAAAAGTGTATCATTCCAAAAAGCAAAGTTGACATGGTTACGGACAGGCTTTGACCAAAAACCTGAATGCTTTAATTTAAGCAACCATTTTTACAGGTCATATGCTTTTAGAGGCTTACACCAATTTTTGTATCAATACTCATAAAGAAATATGATTAATTTGCATTTAAAATTCTGATAGGCTAAAGCGAGACAGTATAACGTATATTAGTATAATAAATTTTTGGGGCACATATAAAATAATCTCTGCAAAACTGGTGAAATTAGCAATTTGAAATTTGTAGAGAAGCAAGATTGGTCACTTCCATATTGCATAAACTTCAGAAGTAGCTTTTTTGGCACACACATTTTCTGTATTATAGGTATAACACAAAAAAAAAAAAAAATCAGCATCAATACTGTGTTTTGGCACACATTCTCTCTGTGCTTGGTGGGTTTCCTCCATGTACTCTGGTTTCCACACACAGTCCAATGACATGCAGATTAGGTTAATCACAACCAAATTACCGGTAGTAGTGTGTCAGGGTGTGGGTGTGTATGTTGGGATGTGTTGGTGGGTGTAAATGGTTTCATATCGCCCATTGATCTTACATAATCAATGTTTGTCCAACCATCTTTTGAGGATTGAGCACAAGTTCTCAATGGGATTAGGGGAGTCTTGGTAGTTTCCTGGCCATGGACCCCAAATTTTGATGTTTTGTTCCCAGAGCCACTAAGTTTTCACATTTGCCTTATGACAAGGTGCTCCATCATGCTGAAAAAGGCAGTGTTTATCACCAAACTGTTCTTGGGTGGTTGAGAGAAGTTGCTCTCAGGGGATGTTTTTGTGAGTGAACCTACTCCCTTGGGTGAGAATCAACCTCACACATGAATGGTCTTAGAATGCTTTACTGTTGGCATGACACATGAACTTTTGACATGGTTAAAGCAGCGCCAGTTGTGTTTCTGCTGCCTTGCTCTGACTGCATATTGCAGTGTATCTACTGGCTGTCATTGTACAGTGACAGTTCAAATGACATTATCCATGATTGTTCAAGACTATGGACTGCAGGTTTCTTCTAGTTCCTAAAACCAGTGGTTAGAAATGCAGGATCAGTTTTTCAGTGCATGCTCTGACACAATGAAAACACAGAACCCTTTTCCAAGGAAGACTGGAACGAATCCTCTCAGTTGTGTTGAGGCTCCACAGCTCCCAGTATTCCTGTTTAGCTAGCTACATACAAATGTAAAAACTGTTAAACTTACTTTAAAATAGAAGTGCAACAAGGATGCTAACAGTAACTAAAGCAAGTTTTAATGATCCTTAAGTGCTGTAGTACATGTAAAATTGCCTGAAATCAACATTAGGATAATATAAGATATAATACAGTACATAAGAAGTGACTCGGTTAACTACTAAAAGACTTACTATTTAAACTGTAACTTAGTAAAAGTACACGATTAATGTTAACAAGTTAACAAACTTGTATTAAGGTAAAAGGCACCTGAAGGCCCGAGAAAGTTCACCCCTCTCACTGACACACAATAGGTGGTGTCGAAAACAAAACCCAATGTCTGCTATTAATGCATGACATACCTAATATGAGAAATTTAAATGTATGGAAAAAATATATCTGGGTTAAATTGTTTATATTTAAATATGCAAAAAAATACTTTTGTTCATCCAATTCATGCGCAAAATTAGTTTCTTTTGTCCTAACAGGTCCATTTTGTAGCACTTATTATTGTGCAATAGACAAAATCCTTTTGATTACATACTAGGACAAATACATGGTTGAAAAATCTCATTTGAGAAAATGCTTTTTAGAATGCTGGTTCGTTGGGGTGCTCTGATCGATTGGCCACCAATCACAATTGTCTGATAATCACTTAATCTTTACAGATCGGTTATCCCTCAGCTGGCCGATCACATAAGACAACACTATTGTGATAAAGCAAAATACATTACAGTCAACAGCCAAATCAACATGACGTCGCCAGTCTGGGAATATTACCAAGTCTCTTTAAAAGAGACTAAAGCAAAACACCATGGAGGAACATCTGCCAAAAACTTTTACACAACAAACCTTATATGCCACTCATGAACCATGAAGCTTGAATAATTTGAGTAAAAAAGTTATCCGCGAAGGCAGCAGCTGAGTCTTGTCGACCGCCACTCAACCAACCACCTTATAGCAGAAGCTCTCAAAAAGCTCAAGTCTTATTCTGCAGAGAGTAAAAAGGCTAAAACCATTTTCACAAAAATAATCATGAAGAGAGAAATATGAGGGTGATTCAAAAATAATCTGTACTCTGGATGTAGAATTTATTAAAATAAATTTTTAATAATACATAATGCACAATTTTTTTGACATAATCTCCTTGCTCTTAAATACACTCTGTTCATCTGTCAACAAGCTTTCGTATTCCGTGCCACGAATGTCTTCATTTTTGCATGTGTTGACAGTGTGGGCAGAATTATGAGGACATGCATGGTCATGCAAGATCGCCTTTGGATAGCAGTCCCCTGTGTTTAAACCGAAGTTTAGGTTTTAGATCTTCAATAAGTGTCTCACTGTAATGAGCGCTGTTGATTATTGAACCTTTTTCCTGATATTGTTCCAATACTGGCCCTTGAGAATCCCAGAAAAGCATAGATTTTCCAGCTGAGGTTGACTTTGGAACTTTTTCTTGGTCGGCGATTGAGGAAGTTTCCTCTCCATACTCTGTGGTTTATTCTCAGGCTTGTTGTGATGAAGCCATGTTCCTTAGAGTATATGTCCAAATTCCAAACCCACACTGTCTCTTTTCCTATCACCTCTCCACTCCAACCCTATGAAGTCGGAACTGTTGTTGCAGCTCTTATAATTAAGTGAAGCACACATGATAGTTCAAGCTCCAAACCTTCATACTCAGGGTGCAAACCCTCAGACCCCCTGAAGGCTGAAGGGTCATTACAGCTCCCACACTTAAGCTTAGTACATGATGGGTTGAATAAAATTTTCAATCCAGTTTTATTTATATAACGCTTTTAGCTAGAGATGGAAATCACCATGGACCCCCTGATACAATATTATCATGAGGTGCTGATTTGATATGTATGGCGATTCTGTTAGTATCATGATTTTATTTTGATAAAAATTTCTTTCCTAAACAAACTTAATTTGATCCTACCAAAAAGGATCAAATTAGGATGCTGTGCTGCATGTCAATGTGTGAATAGTTTAAAGTAGCACATGCAAAGTTTTGAAATGTAAACGTATACAGTATTCATTAAGTGTTAATTAAAAAAATAGTAATTTTGTGGTCAGTGTGGCGATACATGAGTAGCCACACAAAAGAATCACGATACACCACTGAATCGATTTCCCTCTATTGCTACTTTTAACAATGGTCACTGCCACAAAGCGGCTTTACAGCGGTCAGGGCCCAAACCCTACTAAAAATCTCTCTCACTTTGGCATCCTCTCTACCACCTACCCACTCCATCCTCAGGTGGCTGAAGGGTCGTTGCAGCGACCACACTTAAACTGCGACACACATGATCGTTCAGCCTCCAAACCTTCATAATAATCTCGAACATACTGTCTCCTTTCCAGTCACCTACCTAGCATGCCAGATTGTTCAATGTATCAACCCTTTAACCAGTCACTCCACAAACGTGTCCTAGTATTAACCTCCTCCCTAGGTGCAAAAGGATGGACCAAATAAGCTGATAGGCACTTGGTGAGTAGATTCTTGAAAAGATGTAGCTTGGACATGTTTCCCTGGCAATCATCTGTTGTTCTTTTGTGGGTTAATAGGTGGCAATTTTAAGGGACCCGATGAACACCGGAATGAACGTGGGCCTTGTCTTTTATCCTCTGTCTTTAGCCTCTGTATCTTGATTACACTCATGGACTCTTGCATTGGCTGCTCCAATGGTACCATCCCTGAAATGAAAAGAATGTATGCTTTTTAAGGGGTTTTAAACCAGGTGAAAAAATTTTAAGCTATGTCTGTAATGCTGTACCTCACTGTAAATGATTTTTAAAGCTGACTATAATGCATTGTGTTTTAATAAATAAAACAGCCATCTTGTGAGGTGTTCGAATTAGTTGTACATTTTAATGCATCGTTTGTTAAATGACTACAGATGCAAAAGTGTATTATAACAGATATGTATCTCTTTTTTGTTACTTACGTTCAACACTTGGGAGCTTCTGCTTTTTGAGCATCTCGTAATACTTTTTTCTATCCCGGCTAAGGTCTTGACACACCAAGGTGGCAATCTACACACATATATAAAAAAAATCTCAAAGTGTATTTATACTTTACATCTAGCTTCATTCACTATCTAGCTCTGTTTACTGGCTGGCTAAGCATTTGTTCATAATATGTTTTGAGACATTGAGCATAGAAACTCTTTCTTTTTTTCCCCTGCCTGGAGATGGCTCAAGGTAAAGATATGAGTGGTCGGAGTGATAATCAGGGATAGAGAGAAAGGAACAGGTACTAGTATCACCTTCTTGTTACAGGCTTGTGGTATTCCACTAGGTCCAGTACTAAGCTCTTTCTAGTTCACAGATGTAACCCATAATACTGATTTCTACTTTGACAATGCACAGATGTACTTGTCAGGTAGACTCCAGCTAGAATTTTATTCAGTCAACACTGCCTGTGTATCTTGCTAAACAGATTCGTATTAATCGCACTTCATAAAGCAGGAGATGTTTTTATAAAATGTGGAATATTTAAGGATTCTGTAGATTAAAATTTATAGTGAAGATCTTGGTGTTTAAACTGCCATGTATATATTTTATATTAATATGTGTGGTGTGTGCGTTTAATGAAACATTGTAATGAATAATTATTAAATTAGAAAAAAAACAACATTGATGATCAATCCTTTGAACCTTCATGGTCTTGGGGCAATATGCTTCCTGGTTCTTGACCTCCATGGCGTGCTGTTTCTTCTGAGCCATCAGTCGCCTTTCCAGGAACCTCATCTGCCTGGTGTGCTCCGTCATGACCTCAGCATCTGTTCCACCTGTCACCTGGAGCAGACATCACACTCAGTCAGGTCTAAGTAAACTGGGCTGTGTACTGTAAGGGATGGGAATCACCAGTCAATATTATCACAATAACTAGGTGCCAATTTGATTAATATTGTGATTTTGCAAATGTCAAGATTTTATAAATACCCCGATTTGATATAAAATTTATTATTAGATTTGTTTCAATTTTAGGGCATCGAGCTTTAAAAAAAAGCTGTCATAACTCAAAGTTTTTATACTTTAGCTTTATTTAACAGCTTCACAACTGAATTGAACATGAGTAATCAAATGTAGCCCATTCCTTATAACATTAGTTTTCACACTTAAAAACGAAGGGCAACATTTAAACAATACAAACTAACTTCAAATACTTGAGTTCGACATTTAATTCAACAAAAAGCAACATTGTTATTGAGCAGCACGTATCTCTGTTGTCCACCATAATTATCATTTCCAAACAAACTTAGCAAAGAATTTACTCCTTCGCACATGATGATAATGTGCGAATCGTCCAGAGTATACAACTTGGATACTCTATAGGGTTATAAAAAAAAAACTGTCTTAAATGATTCTCGAGAGCGTGTCGATCAGTTGTGAGCATGCGGCCGCGCACAGCTTCTGACGTGCGGTGTTTCGAGACTACTCAGGGCACGTGGTATTTTGAGACTGGTGAAAGTGTATGTAATGAGTGGGTTTGATCTATCCAATCACTAATTTGCTCGCTTGTGTCCAATTCGACCAGTCTAGCTGACAAACAGCAAATTCCGAATACTGGATGATCGACCGGTGCATCTCTATTATAAATGTAATAAATCAGTTAACAATCGATTTTGAAGTCAATGTGGCGGTACATGAATTGGTACACAAACGAATCGTGATTCATAACTGAATAAATTTTTTTCCCCTAGTACTTTTTCTGAGTGTATTAGCGTCAGTGTGCATGTGTATTTAACTTACATCTGTTTTATGGATGTAGCTCCTGTTAAGTAAAACAAAGTAATCTTTCAGCATCTTTGGATGCTGAAGAAAGTTGGAGCCCTTCTGCATGTCTTCCTTCATCCTTTCCACCAAATTCTTGATGTTTCTGACCTGAGTATATGAAGACAGTACAAACAATGGCACTAGTGGTTAAATTTGGAATAGATGTTATCCATATCGCCAACTGGATGCTAAATCCTGGCATTGGAATACCACAACAACAACAATAAACAACTTAATTTTTCCTTTTTTAGGTCTCTTACAATTTACTACAAATTTTACATGAGGTTTTTGGAATGAAGGTGAGATTGCATTTATTAAGTAGATTTGTAATGCACACTCGTACAGTAAGCGCATATTTAAAAATGTACAGTGCCCTCTATTGAATTTTGAGATAAAGTAATACTTTTTAAGGGATATAAGGGCATTTGACGATTAAATTTAACATGAGCACATCATCTTTTCCCATGGGCCATTGCAATGAAACAAAGCCTATATGTTACCTCAAGCTCTGCCAAATACACCTTTGAAAACCCCTTTAAAATTCATACAGTAGTTTTTATGTCATGTGTGCATAAACAGACAAACAGCCAGGCAAAATTTCCAAAAAAACATCTTGTGTCACCGCAAATTATTTTTTTCGCATATATCTTGAAGGTACACACCTACTTTACAGTTTTATTATATGTATACATAAGAAATGATCCCGAAATGATGATCATCAATTAATATTTATAAATACACATTGTGGTGAAACAAACCTTATGGCGCTCCTGGCACAACTCCTGATCCTTGGCAATCAGCTTCTTCTTCAGGCCCTCAATGATCTGCTTGTTGTTGATAATCCTCATCATCTCAGTCTGGGGTTAAGATTTAAAAAAACCTCTCTGTTTACCTGCTCATCACCAACGGTAATAATAATAATAATAATAATATACTTGCTAAATGTCTCACCTCTTTGAGGAGCGTTTTTCTCACTTCAACTTTTTTCTGCAGGTGCTCATCTTCTTTTGCTGAATTCTTCATTTGATCTCGTTCTTGCTTTGACTGTTTTAACAACCGCTTGACATTTTTCTCCTCATGTTCCTTTTTGCAATCCTCAAGCTGTGTAAGCAGTGACGAGATCTTTTTTTTCTGTAAACACAAAACAAACCCTTTTTAATTACTCAGTTAAGGTCAAAGACATTGTATGAATGAACTAAGTATATAATGCTGGAAAACATTTGTAGAGTTGGCTTGCTCTCACCTGTGTAGCGATGGTCATATTTTGCTCCTCTCTTTCCTTTGTCAGCTCCGCTATTTTTTTGACTGCATCTTTATGTTCGTTCTGAATGCGCTTCAGGTCGTCCTTCAGCTTGTGAATGGTCATGTCCCGATCCTGGACCTCTTTTCGGACTTTGTCCACCTGCAACAGCTTCCAACAAGCACACGCACGTTATTTACGCTAATGAGCATGTAAGTCGTATTACACCATGATTGATAACGACACTTTGTGCACAATTGTTTGCTGTTTGTTTACATTTAAAGACATGTTTATAACTGTAGGTTTTAACTTGTAGACAGTACTACGCTGCTGCCCTGATGATTGTGTACACAAAACACTAAAAACAGATGCAGATTGTTAAAAATAACTGTCAGATATTATTTTATTGCTCCATGGGTAATATGAACAAATCCCAAAGCACACACCTGCTTCTCCATGAGATCCTTTTCATATTGAAGCTTGCCGTTGCTCTCTCTCTCTCCCTGAAGAAACTCACTGTTCTTCTGTGACTCCTTCTGAATGTCCCTAGACTTGCTGTTCTCCTGTGACCCCTTCAGAATCTCCTCAGACTCGCTGTTCTTCTGTGACTCCTTCTGAATCTCCTCAGACTTCATGTTCTTCTGTGACAGCTCCTGAATCTCCTTAGACTCAGTGTTCTCCTGTGACTCTTTTTGGATCTTCTCAGACACGCTGTTCTCCCATAACTCCTTCAGAATCTCCTCAGACTCGCTGTTCTTCTGTGAATCCTTTTGAATCTCCTCAAACTCAGTCTTCTCCTGTGATTTTTTCTGGATCTCCTCAGACTCGCTGTTCTTGCGTAACTCCTTCAGAATCTCCTCAGACTCGCTGTTCTTCCGTAACTCCTTCAGAATCTCCTCAGACTCAGTATTCTCCTGTGACTCCTTCTGAATCTCTTCAGACTTGCTGTTCTCCTGTGACTCCTTCAAAATCTCCTCAGACTCCTTCAGAATCTCCTCAGACTCAGTATTTTCCTGTGACTCCTTCTGAATCTCTTCAGACTTGCTGTTCTCCTGTGACTTCTCCTGAATCTCCTCAGACTCGCTGTTCTCCTGAGACGCCTTCTGAATCTCTTCAGATTTGCTGTTCTCCTGTGACTCCTGAATCTCCTCAGACTCGCTGTTCTCCTGAGACTCGTTCTGAATCTCCTCAGACTCACTGTTCTCTTGTGACTCGTTCGGAATCTCCTCAGACTCGCTGTTCTCCTGTGCTTCGTTCTGAATCTCCTCAGACTCGCTGTTATTCTGTGACTTCTTCTGAATCTCCTCAGAGTCAATATTCTCCTGTGACTCGTTCTGAATCTCCTCATACTCCCTGTTCTTCTGTGACTCTTTCTGAATCTTCTCAGACTCAGTGTTCTCGCGTGACAGCTCCGCAATCTCCTCAGAGTCGATGTCCTCATATGACACCATGTGAGGAGTCTCCTGTGACACCATCTGAATCTCCTTAGACTCAATGTTCTCCCGTGACAGCTTATGAGTCGTTTGCTGGAACATGACCTGTTGCTGAAGAGTGAAAATGGAGAACCAGAACATTTGAAAATGTACTGAGAAAGTTGAAAATGAGACTCTATTTTAAGCAAGATTAGTACAAATGTACCTCATGCAGCTTGCTCTCGCAGGACCGCTTCAGCTGCTCTATGGCGTCCCCTTGCAGGTAAAGCATCTCTTCATGGTTCTCCTGCATCTCTAACTGATTCAGGTCATATTCCACATGGCTCCATGCTGGGCAACAAAATTACAGTACACATGCTTTTAAAATTATGTGTTATTTTGTGGCACATTAATCATTTTAGTGCAAGGAGTAGTCTAGAAAATTTTTATTTAAAATGTTTGAAATCCAAACCCTATATATACATACAGAGTGTATAAACCAAATATGTGTTAGGTATATTTACTTTTATTCTCCATCTGTTTGGCCTGTTTTTTCTTTCTCTCAACCAGCTCTTTATGGTGAAAGGCATCAGAGATCTGTTCCTCTTCCTCAACAGTCAGCAGCTACAGTGAGATATATATATATATATATAGTTTTTTTTAATTAAAATTATTCATCAATTTGTAAGATTACTTGTACTCATTCGCTTGTACACATTGCCTGTAACTCAACAGTACTATACATTTTAAACCATAGTCAAAGAAAAAAGTCGTAAAATTAATTAAATCCTTACCATGTTTTGGACTTTCAAAGCATCAGTGTATTGTGTGCATTTCTGCACCATGTCATCAATCCTCCTCTTGTACTCCTTGTTCATTTGGTTGAGCTTGCGCTCTGACTCCACCTTCAGACTCGTCAGCTCATTCTTAGTTAAAATCTGGTCCTGGAATTTTAACACAGTAAAAAGGTTGGACATCATTGTAAAGGACCTACAAATGTGTCACCAAATAATGACTAAATTGCAGTATATCAGAGGTATAAATATGGTATTTTACTGCAGTTATAGATGCATGCATTCCATCTAATATGGCCTGATTTCCATAGTAACTATTACCACGTAAGGTCTATTTATTATGTGAAGTACACCAGAAAACCTAGAAGAAAGAGAACATTTAAGGCTTTACACAGACATCCTTCAGGACAAAACTGGTGTGAGATCTTTGACTCGGGGCGCACCACAGACACGAGACTGTCTTACAGGAAAAGGAAAGATTTATTAGAAAAATGGGAAAAGAAAAGGGATTTTAAGCAAAAGGGGAGGGCAGAAGTGAGGTTGTGCACATGTTGGTCCAGAGGTAGTACCCAGCTGGCATACAGGCACTTGGCTGGCAAAGGATGGCGGTGGTAGCGGATCCGCAGACTTCTCAATACTGCGAATTTTTTTAGGGGAACGCCTGTCGCTGATGTATCTGAGACAGTGGGGACACTGGAGTTGTGAGGCAGCAATGCTACTTACTCACTGCGTTGGTGTTAATCATCATTCAATAACTTTCAAACAATACATGGATCACTGATTTGTTTACCTTTGTTCTCAGATAGGTCTTGGTACAAAATATGTCCTCGGTGTAAGATATCTCCTTCTCGGTGCACAACTTGCGCCCAAGATGATCAGTGATCATCCAAATGAGGATAGAGCCGTCCTCTGAGGCAGTCAGCAGATAATGGTCTCCAGGTGTGATGACCATCTGTGAACACGATAAAAAGATGTTGAATTGGAATGATTAAAAAAGCACAGCCAGAGGAAATAACAGACCTCTAAATAACACACACACATACCTTGGTGATGGGACCTGAATGAGCATGATACTCTTTCCTTGGTGGCAACTTTTGTAATGGGTATGGCATGACCAAAACTGTACCAGTTGACGTTCCTATGAAGACTGCATGGCCGGAAAGAGATATTGAAATAGCTGTATATGTAGCGCTATCTGAGGACATTTCCTGTAGGAGCTAAATGCAAACAAAATCAAATACAAATCTTGTAAACCTTGTCATTCTGTCCATATACACATAGAGCAAAGTCTTCAGGATAACAAAGTTATAAAGAAAATAAGAGAACAAGTTTAAATACACAGACAATTCCCCTATGAAAGAAAAAAGTTTGTCTGTGTTAATCTCTATTGCCCTCTAGAGGGCAGAAGATGAAAGAAAAAATACAAATACATACTTAATGTAATTTACACTATATGGACAAAAGTATTTGGCCAAACCTGAAATGACATTATATCAGAATACATAAACGTGAAGTTAGTCCCCCTTTTGTAGCTACAGTGAAACCTTGGATTACGAGCATAATTTGTTCCGGAAGCAGGCTCGTATTTCAACACACGCGTAAAATTATTCATTATAATTGGTTTTCATTCCACAGCCCAAAAAAATAAATACATAAAAATAATTAACACAAAATATAAAGTAAAAATAAAACAAATTAACCTGAACTTTACCTTAAAAAAAGTAAAAATAAAGCCAGACAGATAAGTGTTTCCATTTATGCGCATAGGCACTGTGTGTGTGTGTTTTTCTCTCTCTTGCGCTGCGGAGTGTGTGTGTTATGTGTGTGCGCGCGCGTAATTTGACACCGTGCCGGTTGTGTGTGAGTGAAGCACCCCCTCTCACACACACACACACGCACACACACATTAAAGGCAAGAGAGAGAGACAGAGAGAGAGTGAACCGGCACGGTGTCAAATTACGCGCGCATACACAACACCCACTCAAACACTGACACACACTAAAGACTAGAGAGAGAGAGTGTGTGTGTGTGTGTGTGTGTGTGAGAACTGGCGCGGTGTCAAATTACGCGTGCACACATATAACACACACTCTGCAGTGCAAGAGAAAAACACACACACACACACACACACGGATGTTGATTTTACCAGTAAGTGACGAGCACTAAGACCCAGCAGGAGAGATGATTATCCACAGCACAAGAAAGAGAAAAACCGTTGGCTCAGTTGTGATCACGTGACGCTCGGCATCAGATCAAGAAGCGCATGCGTGATACATGATACTCAGTGCTCGTAAAACCAAGACAAGGCTCATTTTTCAAGTCAAATTTTATAAAAAATCTTTGCTTGTCTTGCGGAACACTCGCAAACCGCGTTACTCATAATCCGAGGTTTTACTGTACAACCATTCCCTTTGCAATATTTAGTTAAAAAAAAAAAATTTTAATTTTTTTTTTTAAATATGAATTTTCAATAGCTTTTTCGTTAAGTGGGTTACACATATAAAACCAGATGTACTATAATCCACTCTATCATTTCTAATAACTACAACCATTCCCTTTGCAATATTCAGTTTAATATATATATATTACATATATATAAAATATGAATTTTCATTTTGTTATTTGGATTACACATGTAAAACACACTGTACTATAATCCACTCTATCATTGCTAATAACTAGAACCATTCCTTTTACAATATTCAGTTTGATAATTTTTTTTTCTATAAAATATATTAATTTTCAATAGCTTTTTTATGTGGATTACACATGTAAAACCAAATGTACTATAATCCACTCTATCATTGCTAATAACTACAACCATTCCCTTTGCAATATTTAGTTTGATAAATGGCACATTAAATCAGATGTTCTTTGATCGCTCCACACGTTACTCGGATAACTATGGTAATTTCAGTGCTAATACATTCAAACGAACGCTGACCCTCCTCTCTCTCTTGGGGGAGCTGGGGGGGATTTATGCATTTATCAGACCCAAAACCCATCCTTGGGGTCTCGTGCCCCCAGGCCGCTTTGGTGACTCTGGATAGCCTTGGGCCG
>JAOVVB010051866.1:0-45876 GCA_028570985.1 Heterobranchus longifilis
AGAAACTCAACTCATACACGCGTGATCTGAACTACGTCACTTTAGAAATGTTGTTATGATACCTATGAAACGTACAAATGTTATGTATCTGTGGTTTGCAGAAGCTTACAATGCCAACATTTTATTCCGGCAACTGGGCTGCCTGAATGTATAGAAGTAAGAAAAATACAGCCATTATACTCGTCTTAGCATTTGTTTGCCATTAAGATTGCAGGTTCTTCTGTCAGCATTGCCGTGATTGCTGCAGCTGCCCCTGGGAGTGTGTTTTAAATGTCTTTTTTGAATTCAAAGATTTCTAAATGAAGTATTTCAGTGGTAGCCATGATACGATCTGCTGGAAATGTTGAGAAGAGGAGCTTCAGGGAAGGAAGGCAATATTGCCATCCCACAATTCTTTGCTGCTGTGATAGAAGACTGCCCTTCCCAGCTGACAGATTCCTATCAGTCCTGTGGATTTTTCGTACAGAGATTTGACAGGTTTGATGATAATATGTATGCTTGTGTAAGAAGGATGTAGAATCAATGAACATTTCCTCTCTCCTTGTTCTCACACACGTCTGGAATGAATTCAAGAGTTAGTACTGCATTAGAAATAGTACATTCAGACCCCTATTAGATGAAAATCATGCTGCATTTATACTGCGCAGCATGGCTCTACTCAACTCTACTTGCTTTTTTTTGGTTTTCCATTGACAAAAGATTGCAGTTACCATCAATAACGACCGCAATTGTATTAATCACTCAACCCAGATTTTTAAAACTAGCAGCCCACACCGTGCACTACGCCGTACAATTGGCGTTCCTCTGTCTGATTGCCGATGAAATATGATCTCACAGCAGTTTCTTGCTGCGGCAATATGGCAATCAGCTGAAATTTCCGCCTACACTAGGGGGCAAAGCCGCTCCTCGCTCATGGAGATGTTTGGCCCCCCCGCTTAAAGCTGCTCCTGCCCGAGTCCCCCAGATGCAGGCAGTGCTCTGGGCACTTGCTTTGAAATCATCAGAATCAGAATTAGAATTAGAATCATTATTGCCAAGTAGTTTTCACATACAAGTCTTGATGTAATGGTGCATAACAGCCAGAAAAATAGAAGGCAAGAGAAAAAAACACAGAACAAACAACACAAAAAGGTATATACAAGTGAGAAAAAACTCAGAAAGACAGGTGGTATAAATAACTCTAATATATAAATAATATTACAACAAG
Organism: Heterobranchus longifilis; assembly: GCA_028570985.1. Taxonomy (NCBI): domain Eukaryota; kingdom Metazoa; phylum Chordata; class Actinopteri; order Siluriformes; family Clariidae; genus Heterobranchus; species Heterobranchus longifilis. Next base: position 1,208 of record JAOVVB010051866.1, read on the forward strand.
GAATATGTAAACAGTATGTTCTGTGTGGAGAGCTGCATAGTTTAGAAAAATATGTACAAGGAATATTGACAGGTGCAGTGTGCAGATGTTCACAGTATATAGGCGGTATATGTAATGTCCCATGGTGTGGGGGTGTAGGCCTAGAGTGGGAGATAAGGCGACGCTTAAACTTAAAACATCCACTCTGTGCTCCATCCAAAATGCTTCTGCCCGTGCTCCCCGCTCGCGCTCCACTCACGCGCTCTGCTGAGGACGTACTATCTGCAGTGGAAAACGGAATAAAGAAAAGCACCTGGCACCAAAAGTGAGTTGAGTCGAGTTGAACCATGCAGTGGAAATGAGGCATTATAGAACATTTTATTCATGTTGGTGGGATTGATGCACAAACCAAAGCTGGGTGTAGACCACTCGACTTGTCTCATGATATACCTGCCCCACATACATTTTTTTTAAAATCAGAAGCAAAAATCCTCAAGTTGGAACAGTTTGTGCTCGTGCCTGACAGGACAGGTCCTCTAGTTTGAGCTGTTTTGACTTCTTCCTTAGCTGTTCCAGACACTAGGACCAGGAGGAGATTTGAGAGGAGATGCCATCCCTCTTGCAAAATGACCAAAACCCTAGTGCAGGGTCAGAGGGGTGGTTTTGTTGAATATGTTAGTCTACTGTACCTGACTCAGTGATCCTTTATCTGACTGAGGTTTGTGCAAGTTAGATTCTATGGTCTACTCCCAACAATGGCTTTGAAATATCAGTAGCCTAACTGTGCTGTGTACATGGTGCTGTTGGTGTCCGAGTCCCGCTAAACTCTATAGCTAGGGGGGTATTATTAAATACAGAAGCAAAGGTGAACGAAACTAACCGGGTCCATCCCCCCCGTTAAAAATTAACAAACTGATTTTATCGTTATGTAGTTTATGCACCCCCATTTCACCATGACAGTATGCGACAAAAGTCTTGTAGTGTGAGCAGAACAGCACTTCTGAGATTCTGAATGTCTTATAGCTACAAAGGGATAAAGAAAGTGTAGATATGTTAGATATTAACAGGGAGTCAAAGCTTTAGACAGAATCCCTAAAAGAAAGAATTAAACATGCATCCATTGTCTCATGAAGTTAAGCTGAATAGATGATTATTCTAATCTTGATGGCACTGTCTTAGTATTTGTGCCGCATTATTTAACTTGTTCTTACTTTCTTCTTTTTCATTGGAGCACTACAACTTTTTAATGATTTTATTTGATTTATTTTATCAAAGTATGTGCACATGCATGGTACGTCAGATACAGTACTGATATGTCTAATGATGTATAGTAATGTCTGGATGCACTGTACAACGTTGGTATTTAATTTAATTTTACATATTAAAAAGAAGCATTTCCAGTCCACATGGGCTCTAACTTTTGTTGTAGTGTAAGATCAGTTGAATTCTCACCGAGCCATGCTTCCTCTAATTCTTCCCTTGACCTCATGACAATTTCCAATTAAAGTGGTTGTAAAAGGAGAAAATATGTAAATGTTTGACTATTCAGATCAATTGCAGAAGCCTACATCAAAGAATTAAGCACATGCAGTATTTATCATTGCTTAAAAAGGATAAACCCTTGAATTTTCTGACATTTCCCTGTTATCAGTTGATTCTCTCCTGGCCAGATGAACCAAATTGAAGGAGTAAACACTTCAGATTATCAGTAAATGGTTCCAAACATGCCTGTTGTGATGTTTTCCATCTTCACTCCCCTGTGTGTTGCTGCAGATGCTCCAAAGATCCTGGGTCCAGTGGCCGTGTACACGTGGGAGGGAAACGCAGCCAACATCAGCTGTGAGGTGGAGGCTCACCCCGGAGCCTCAGTGCTTTGGTTTAGAGACGGCCTCCAGCTGCCATTTTCCAACACCACCAACGTGAAGATCTACAACACACCAACCATCAGCTACCTGGAGGTCTGCTGCACTTTTTGAAAATTAATAATTTTGTCCTCTTTCACATGGATAGCTGCAGCCCACTCGCTAGAATAAAATGTTGGCATTGTACGTTTCTGCAAACCACAGATGTGTAACATTTGTGCATTTCATACGTATCATGTCAACGTTTTTTAAATGATTTAGTTCAGATCACGTGCATATCAGCAGAGTTTTTCATCAGGAGGGGACGGTGGATGGTGTGTAACCTGGGAGAGAGACGGCTGCCAAGCAGCAGACCACTGTTCGAGACCAACAAAACCGGGTGTTTTTTTAATGTTATTGGGACAATAACCACTGATTTTTGTTTACATTGATTACGTAACTTACATAATTTGTGTAACAATTGTCCTTATTTTAACCCAAACCATGATGTTTTGCCTATACTTACCACCTAGTTTTGTTGCCTAAACTTAAGTTTTGTTTGAATTCACAAAACATAGTTTGGCACATAAAAGTGATTTGGTGGGGAAAAAATGCTATTTATAAGTTTTACCATGAACTCACGTTGATATCTGCTACATATGAAACATACAAATGCAACATATCTGTGGTTTGCAGAAACATTCAGTGCCAACATGTATTCTGGTTGGGTTGATAACTAACAAGTACTTCTGGAGCAACTCTGAATCAAGTATTATTGAGTACATGCTGTTAGATGTTATGTTAATGAACCAGTGTGAAGTTCCCACAGTAGATGTCTGTGCATCTGCATATTGACCACTTTCCAAATGAATCACTCTTGATCAGCCACGGATAAACTGCTAAATGGCACAAAAGCAATAACTAATGAGTACATCCCGTAAGGTACATATTCAAGTTCTTCACTGGTCTACTCGGTTCCTAGTAGTATTTGTTTCTTGTTCTCCTGCAGTGCCTCGCCACATCACCTGTTTGTGTCTTTTTCTGTGTCGCAGGTTACCCCTGATTCTCAGAATCATGATCATGACTTTGGGAGCTACAACTGCACAGCATCCAATGTGATGGGCTTTGAGTCTAAGGAGTTCCTTCTTATCCAAGCAGGTTAGTTCACGGAAAAATTAAGCATTGCATTAACTGAAAGTGTGTAGCTTTTTCAATCAATCAAAAGTGTATATATATATATATATATATATCTATCTATATATATATATATATAGATATATATATAGATATAGATATATATATAGATAGATACACACACACACACACACACACATATATATATATATATATAGATAGATATACGTATTGGAGTGATACATCAACGCAGCTGTCCACAATTAAAATCAGAATTTCTCGCTGAATTTTAAACTGATTTTCAAGTGGGTTTTCATACCAAAAATAACTTATCTTTTGTAACGGGTGAGTTATATAAAAATTCAACCCCCGTACAGCTGTTATGAACAGGGAAATTAGCTATAGAGACCAAAAGCGTCTTTTATATTTCTGCTGTAAACGTGGGCATTTTTAACATTGTGGTCTATGGGACTAACTCGCTTTGAGCCTCAAGTGGACATTTGAGGAACAGCTGAATAACATCATTTTCACCATCTTACTGATATATTACTAATTTCTTGAAATAAAAATACTCAGCTTTTTTTTCTTTACCGGTCATAAGATAGCTTAAAAGAAGGATTACCTCTTGTGATTTCTCAAATCCAACACGTTCTTAACAGTAAAATAATGTAAAACTTGTCATCTCGTTAGAACATCCGAAAGCAGCACAAAAGTCCGGCTTTTTCTATGGGTCTTTATATAGTCTATGGTCAGAAAGGGTCAGAGCCCTGTACCAAGATGGCCGTGGCAGAGACGCATCTAACAAGCCAGATGTGGTAATTATGTGTATATACAGTATCTGTGGTTGCAGGTTTGAGGACTTCACAACCCAGAAATAATATGCCAAAGAATATCAAAGAGAAATACGAGTAAAACAATATAACATTATGGATTCAAGATTAATCCCCTGTGTGGAAACAAAGGGGGTTAACAGCTCAACAATATAACCCGATCCATTCGAAGTTATAGATAACATTTTAAAATCAATTCTCAAGGCAATCAGAAGCCAGTGTAGGGAGCAAGGACATGTGAAATGATGTCCAGCATGTAAATAGAAAATAAAGTCAGACCGTGCACAGAATCACAAGGCACTTCACAGCAAAGATGGGTAATGATCAAACATTCAAATTGCAGTTGAACTGTATTCAGGAACTGTATAACTGTATTTTCTTTACACTGCATTTGGTTTCTGTTAGCTGTATTTGGTATGCAAACTGTTGTGGACCCATTAGAGGAGGTAAGTCATTCAGGACCTCGCCTAAATACAGAGTAGTCAAATTAATTGTGCTAACAATCTCTGCTGCCACTGTGTAATATACTGTAGGCCCTTTGAGGTGTTTTCTCTCTGCACAACTCATTACTATGCCTAAAGTGACTCTCTCTAACTAACGTTGGACTAAAGGTACCAAAATGAACCCAACTAAAATACATCTTCACACCTTATTTTCCACATTGATATGTCAATGAGAAAATTTGACAAGTAGCACGAGGCAAAGAGCTGCACTAAACAAAATGATTTCAATTTCAAGGGTAATTAAACAGTCTCTACATTACATACTAATGGTACACAATCCAGAACAGATCCAGTCAGTTTATCATCACAGGAGGATTATTTTCAGTGCATGATGGTCGTGAGCAGCTCTAGTTTGAAGACATCCATGGATTGATGATTAGTTGATTCCTGCACCTTTTAGCACTGAGTCGTTCATTACATCAAACAATATGACAGTGATCCATTGAATGCACAACACACTGGTGATTTTGTTCTGAGAAAGGTACCAGTAGTGGAGCTAAATGTAGAGTTGGTGGTGTCGCTAGATGAAAGGTCATGGCGCCAGTAAAATCAAAGATGGTTCATCCTCTGGGGAGCATGGATGTGATTAGTAAATGTCTTGGTAATCCATCCATTAGAGTTCTCTTGTGTGCAAGTGGAAATTGTAGCTTCATAGAGGAACCAGCGGAAAGGTCAGGGACTCACTCAATAAAAAAGAACCATGAATATGCTACTAATAATAATGTATTTTATTTATAGGCGCCTTTCAAAGCACTCAAGGACACGGACTACTGCATCAAATCTTACGTAATTGTAAAGAGACTGTAGGCCCAAATTGAATGGGTGGAATTAACCCCTGAAAGATAAAAAGACTGCATTAAAATAAGTAAATTCCTCTTGGGTAATTCTTTTTTTTTTCACTCCGTTAAGCACACACATATAGGCCTGGAATACACACATGCACACACAGAACCTAGAGACATAAACCGTTTCCACACATCAACTCCTAGGACCCCCTTGAAAAACGTGATGGTTCAACTCAAGGGTTTCGCCCTAATAAATAAACTTACAACAGCAGTGTCAGGAGAATCCCTTCACACATGTAGCACACAACAGGAGATTGTCCAGACTCTTTCTCACTTACTGGAGATACTCTGTTTTGTTTTGGCGAGGGGGGGGGCACTTGGGTAGAGCGTGCAAGAAGCAGGACATGACACAGATTACACCGTGGCCATGTAGTCGGTTCATAATTTGGTCATAAACAACCAAGTCTCTTCCCATTCCTTGAATTTGTCTGATGATTTCAGCATCAGCCCTTACCGACAGAAGTTCCCAAATCTTCTCTCCAGTTAGATATTTTCGTTGGCATCTTCCTGTAAATCACTGTTTTCTTCACCCTTGGACATTTGCCTTCTTCCGGTTTCGCCAAGTCGCATGACAGAAATGTCATCAACACGCCGTAATGTAATTTTATGATGTGTGAAAGGGGCTATACAGATGTCGGAGTGATGGGGCTGCCATAGGCTGCATGCAGACCAACAATTGCAATGAGGCGATTTGCTGCAGGGTCATCTGGCGGTGTGGGAGTGTCACGTATGGCCCATTTGTGTGACGTCCTGTTATGTACGTTAACCCCCAATGTAGCATGTAAACTTTATATTTCACAATTATTGCTTTCCGTTGGAGCATTGTTATGATCCCAAGATTTCTGACTGCACTTGAAGGCAGCAGCATTTCACAGCATCACGGAGAAAGAGAGAAAAAAAAGAGACGAGGGGCCATGCTTTGTTTTGTAGCTTGTTAATCAGCTGTTACATGAACTCCTGGGCAGATAAGTGCGTGTGTTTATTTTTTCACATGTTGCATGACCGCAGCGTGACATCGGGTTGCGGTTCTCCAAAAGTTGAATCCATCTCAACTTTTCACTGCGGATCGATGCGTCTTTTTTCAGCACCCCCTACAGCCCCCACTGCGGTAGTCTAAACCCACTACGACCAGAAACCGGTCTGAACGCGGCCATAGTCAGGCACTCCTTGATCAAGGGCACATCAACATTGTCCAGGAGGCTGGCACCTCTCCAGCTATCTAGTCTACACTCCATTCCTGGTCCGTGCTGGATTTGAACCAGCCACCCTCCACTGCCCAAGCCAAGTCTCTATACGGACTGAGCTACTACTACCCCACTGCTGTAACATGTTTACAGAAGACTACTAAATTGCGTAGTGTAGGGTGCTCCATCTCTGTGACACTATCTTCATGAATCAAAGTGCAACTCAGGCTGGAGGTGAAGCTGTCGCTGCAGGCTCATTCAGGCATGTCCAACAGATCTTCAGTAATTTGGTGACAAGAGACTTTGGGGCACCGCAATTGTCAAAAGGGCTGATTTAGAGCGGGACATTATCGGTAGGTGTTGCAGTGGCCGGTATCAACCACATCAGCTCCTCTGATGCATTTAAATTGAATTTTCTCCCTGCCAATGCACATAGACAGTTTGGTAAGGCACACGCATACAGGCCTGCAACCCTACATTGTAGAGACACTGAACTCCTTCAGTGACTCCACTCTTTTGAAGGCTCCAAGGCTTTATTTAAAAGGTTGTCATACAACAACCAGATACTTATTTACAGTACAGTATTCCTTTCAATAACTAGCTTATCATAATATGTTATAAATTAAATTTACTTTAATGCAATAGAAATTGAAAATTGCCATTTTTCACTGCCAAGCTGTTTCATGTTACATTAGGCGTTTTCCAACCAAACAGTTCTGGGGACTCCCTGAGAGAAACTACCCACTGGAGAGCTCCCCCCAGAACTACATACCTTCACAAGCTTCTTTTTTGCTTTGCACCAGAAAGTTTAAATGACGTAATGTTAAGCGAGCCAAAATCGTGTTGTATTTCTCCTGTTGCATTAATGTTCAGTAAAGCCTGGACTTCACTGTCATTCCATTTCTTTGTGTTTTCTTCCGTCTTTGTTGCCATTGTTTTGTGTTGTCTGTTGTTAACACGGCTAACAGGTTTTTTAGCTGTGTTTGACCAATCACAGTGCACTTACATCACTCACGGTTCCTCTTGTGCCGGGAGAGTACTTACTCTGAAATAGGAGCCAAAAAAGGCATTCTAAGAATTACGATCGTTCATCGTTCTTACATTGTGTGCGCACACAAGAAATGGCGGGTTCTTAGAACTATGAAAAAGTTCCTCTGGTCCGAAAACGCAAATTGGAGATCAGTATATACTGTGCATACATAGTTACATGCATTTTGTGAATCATTATATTTTATAGGTCTTTGCAGCACTGCTAGCTTTTAGAATGGGTTTTTGAAAATGCTTATTTTTGTCTGCGCTGTGTTGCAGATGTGCCATCATCACCAGGAATTCGACGAGTGGAGCCTTTCTCCAGCACAGCCGTGGTAACGTTTGCGGAGCCCGAATCCCTCGGTGGAGTGCCCATTATCAAGTACAGAGTGGAATGGCGTTTGCCTGGCCAGGATTGGACTGGCAGTGAGCATGATGCTCGGGACGGTGAGTCACCCATCTCTGCTGACCAAAGTTCAATGGATGGCTGTTTTTTAAAAGAAATTGTACAAACTCAAAACATTCATTAAAAGAAAAACTCAAAGAAAGAAATCTCATCCAGGGCTGTTTTTAGCATCATATTTTGTAAGTGGCAAAACACCTGCTGTGACGTAGATTTCTGCTCAGTGTGATTAAGTATTGAATTGGTCTTGCAGTCCCTGAGTCACCACCACTTATACATTCCCTCTGAAAGCCTTGGAAAATATAATTCTAATCAAGCAGGGGTGATGCAAGGGGTATTATTAAATTCTCTCTTCAGGGTCAGTGTTTTCTGCGGCCTCTTAAGATGCATCACCTGCATCAGCTACAAATTAGTGCCCCCTTAAGCTTATTTTAATCCATAGCACCCAAATGATGCGTCTTGATTCAAACGTTATCTCAAATAATAAGGTTCCACTCAGTCTCCAATGTGTGTTGATAAATAACATCCATAAAACTGTTTAAAATCCTGTAAAAAGGTGCCAATTAAAACTTCAGATTTTGCTCTTAATCACAAGATTGTAAGAGCTTTCACGAAAATATAATAGTTATATAATATATTGTCCAACTTTAGGCAAAAAGGAAAAAAGAACAGGGCTCAGGTGTAAGAATAGCAACATGGCAACATTAGCTACACTTTTTGTTTTCATTACCCAAAGCACAATGAGAACTGTAGTGCCAAAACATATATTCCAAATGGAAATAAGTAAAAGAAAAGCAATACAAATATTCCTGGAACACTGTACTCTATTCATTCAGGGATGGATTACTGAACGCCCGCTGGCCTTCACCTGCAAAATGTCACTCGAAGAAACACGTACCAACCAGGAAGAGACTCAAAACGACCACAAAGAAACATAAAATGACTACAAAGAGACAAAAGGAGACACAACAACTATGAAAATTGGCAAAACAACCACAAATAGGCACAGAAGGACTACAAAGAGACACACCGTAAATATAAAGGGGCTCAAAATGACTACAGAGGGATAGAATGACCACAACGAGACACAAAACAACTAGAGATGCTCAAAGCAACTACATAGAGACACAAAATGACCACAAAGAGACACAAAATAACTAGAGACAAAAAGCACCTACAAAGATTTACTACAAAATTAGTACAAGAGACACAAAATTACCACAAAGAGACACAAGGCAACTACAAAGAGACTCAGAATTAATACAAGAGATGCAAAATGACTACAAAAAGAGGCTAAACAACTGTAATGTCTGTGTAAACTGCAGAAAACATTTCAATCCAAACATAGCCGTATGTCTGGAGGAGAGGTGGAACACAGTGTAGCCTAAATGACAGTCGGCTCAGACACTGACAGGCCCCAGATAATATCCCCATCCCATTGAGGGCTTGTGGCTCTTACAAATCTGGATGGTTCTCGTCTTGTCTGCCACATGGGACGCATCTGTCAGTGGCTGACAGGCTCCGCTGTCAACTCCAGGCCCAAGAGCCACCTGTCACGCAAGCATGTACACAAAACAAAACACATGCGCCCACACACCAACTGTAAATGTTGCCAAAAATATCTCATTCAACTACGTCACATACCCCACATCTGATAAATAAAAGCCTGTTCAAAACGCACATGCACTGAATGGATCATGTCTGTGGCAGTGTACATGCATACATTTGTTTTATATATTTGTATCGTTAATATGTAAAATCAGAAATACTAAAGGCCTAGTTATTTAAGCTACAACATGACAGGGCAGATGTAAGTAATTTGTTACTGATAAAGAATTATCAAGTGGCTGAAATGTGTCAATAAAAAGGGCATTGAGTTTGAAGTGTCTTTCACAATATGGTGAACCAGGGCTGCCATCACATGTTTGAAAGCAGTACTGCCAGATATAGATACCACACCCATATCTACATCTGCAGTGTGCACATACATGAAGCTACAAGGCAAAGTTAAAGTACACCTGCAATGCTATATACTGTAAACCAGTCTATGAACACTTTTTATATTTTATATTGTATGCATTTATGCATATATTTATGTGTCTGTATCATATATGGTTTGTAGTAAACATCAGTACACCGTAGCTATATTTATGATGCAAATATCTTAAAAAATCAGGCAGCGGGCTTGTTATAATTTCCATATGGCAGAAGTGTGCGCATATGGTAATGAGTACATTGCTATCGTGCATTTGTGGGACTTTTGAATTATTATTATTATTATTGTCAACAAATCCCATGAAAAGACCAAAACCAACAAAGTCTACTTTGACTTCCCTACACAGTATGTGGCCCCAAACCCATTCATTCTTACTGAAAATGTAAATCTTTAAACATGGGTCACAAATAAAAAAAAATAAAAAATAAAAAATCTCCTAGAAAAAGCTAGGCACTGTGGTTTTTAGCAAACATTATTCAAACAGGGGTTAAATAAATAGTGCATTTTTGGGCTATTTTAGACAGCAGGTGTGGGACATTTGTGTGTGGGATTGACTCAAATTAAATAACAGTTGGCATGGTGATCTTAATGAAGCAAGATGCCACTCAGTGCAACAGTGTGGCTCATTGATGTGTTTCTAGTAGTTTTTGGACAAAATTGAGTTCTCTGTTAGCCTGGAAATCAGACAAATCTGCTGAGCTCATGTTTAATTTGCTCTGGCAGATACAGCTGGCCCCTCTCCCGTTCAGACAGATTTCCAGTCGACCAGGACTTAGTCGAGCCAATCACAACAGTTTTAAATCTAATATGGGGCCGGTTTAAGACGATGACTGACAGAGGAGCGTCATGTGGTTACGGAGCCTAACCGTCATCCAGCACAACACACCAGGCTCACGAAATTCAGATCAAACTGTCAAACTCGGCAGTGCTGATCAAATATGAATAAAGATTCTGTTACTGTATTGCCTATCTTCTGCCTAAAATGTTTTCAGAAACATATTTTAGTGTACTGTTTTGCTGTAATTTGAGAAAGTTTGTGACCAGGCAGTCATTTATTTCGGCTTGAAAACAGACCAACCTGCATGTGACGTTGAGCATGTTGCTCTGATTGGTTGTAGGTCATGTTTCGTTACTCTGATTGGTTATAGGTCATGTTTCATTGCTCTGATTGGTTGTAGGTCACGTTTCGTTACTCTGATTGGTTGTAGGTCACGTTTCGTTACTCTGATTGGTTGTAGGTCTATCCACTCGCGTCGAGAGGCATTTTGGTCTGCACCCCTTGGAAATTAGTGTGGCAATGCCAGGGTAGTTCTATGACCCAGAGGAATACGATATATCAGGCTTTACCTACACATACACAACTTGTTACTAGAAAAAAATTAATTGTCTTGGTCTTTTCATGGGATTTGTTGAAAAAAATAAAGAATATTCCCAGCCGTTGCATTGGTATCAGTGTTGAAATCCAAACAGACAAACACAAAGCAAAATACATTTCCTGGATCAGAGACAGGAAACTTTTGTGTATTTGTATCAATAAAATATGATGTAAATGCTGTATTTTCCAGCACAGCAAGATCATTACTGTGCTGTAGTTCCCTTGCCTTCAAGATTACAGATAAGAGAAGTGCTGCTTGGCACAAAGTTATGTGAATTGTTGGAGAAGATCATAGGTTGCTATCTTCGCCACTGACACTGACACTTGCCACTGACAACTTGAGATTTGTAACGGTACCAAAATAAAACCACCGGACGGTTTGCGGGTTTGTGCCAAACCTGGCAACCCGTTCACTGATGGCACAGATTGGAAATGATTAAATCACTATGTTTTTTTTTTGGAAAAGCAATGCTTTTAATTCTGCACCTTTCTAAAAGCTATGTGGGTGTTTTTTTTTTTTTTTTTCTTTTAATTATTTGTCTACATAAAAATGTGATCAATATAACCTTTAAAGCATGTAAACATGTTCTAGTAGAAACCCAAAGTACAAGTATGAATCTGAAAATGAGCATAATATGGGACCTTTAAGGTTAGAAATAGACCAGGGCACTGTTGGGGTTTATTCATACATTTAATGTGAAGCAAGTTGCATATTGCAGCTTTAAGCCTGTAACCATAATCATTTCAGCTATATGTTTCCTTAATAGCTTCAAAGATTGATTTCTCAGACATCAATGCACAGTCATTGATGCTGCAGTAAGCATGCTCTGTAGCAATACAATGATTAACACACATGAAAGTCAGTCGAATTTGTAACGATTGTTATGATTTGTGGAGATAACCTTTTAGAGAAGCCGAGGAAACCAGCATGTGGTAATCATTGGTAAATTACTCCGGGCCGGCTGGAAATCTCATCTGAACATGAATGGTTTCTGCAGTGACATCAGTTTGATGCTGCTGGTGCTAACAGCCCAGTTGTGAATTAATTTGGCCGTATGTTTTTGAGCTGTTTTCATACAGTTTCCCAAAGCAGTCATGTATGCGTGTGTCATTCTGAAAGTCATTCTCATTGAGGCATTAATGGGAAACACATTTAGAATTTTCTCTGAGTCACTGTTACTGAAAAATGTTTCTCAGTCGTTTTGCACCGGGGCCTAAATTAGTTCTCAGCCCCGGAATTACTGTTCTTTGTGTTGCACAGTGACATATCAGTCAGAGACTGTCCTTCTCCGAAAATCAACACCATATGCCGTTTGTACAAACAGCAATTACAACCCATATTTGCCTTTGTTAGGTGGCGGCCTCTAGTGGCCGTAGTAATTATGACGGGAGCAAAGCAGGAAGTCATGTAATGTAGTATTAAGACCCCGAAAAAGACTTTGACCCAGGAGGCTGATGTTCGTGTCCCGTTTGACACTAAAAGTAAACTTAATGTAAAAAACAGAACTACATGGAACTACACTTCAAGTTCTACGTCATGGACGTATGCACGGAAGTGAAGTAACGTAACAATTGTACTGTTTTTAACCCAAACAAGTAGTTTTGTTGCCTTAAACTAACCACACTGCTTCAAAATGTTAACGACGTGTTTAAAACCGTGAAACGTTACGTGTAGGTATGAGGACGTATAACACTCCTATTAGAGGGTAGGAACACATGACTTATGTGGTCGTATGGTTTGGAGGACGTTTTTTTTTTTTGGCCAAAGCAGTGTATAGTAGTTTTGAAAAAAGTTTGAGAAAACTGGCGACAACGGGCAAAAACTCTCGTGGGACTCATTTCCCGACGACCTAGCTCTAACCCTGCCATTCGAGGTTGAAGCCTAACCATACCAATCTAACCTTAGCTATTTGAGGTTAATGTCTAACCTTACCCATCTCGCAAGACTTTAGCAAATCTAGGGTTACCTTCTAGACACAACCCATAATAGGTGTTTTTTTACATCTTGCACACATTAGCACATCAAGAACAAAGAACTTACTGTATATTGTGCCCTTATTTGTTCACTCTTGCTTCCCTGTATACCTGCATGGAATAACACCACTTCACCTCCAACAGACATGACCACGGTCACAATCGCTGGCCTGAAGCCAGAGACCATCTACGAGGTCAAAATATCCGCCATCAACGGCAAGGGCGAAGGCGAGAGCAGCCGGACCAGCTCTTTCAAGACCGAGCCAGTCCGTAAGTACTGCCATCCCTGCCCTCAGTAAGCGCTCCTCTGACCCCAACGCTTTGAACCTAATGCTGTTGCTCACTCCACTGCCTGCTCATGTCTAGCTGAGCCCAGATGCTTTCACCCCTACTCTCCTCTATTCATACGCCAAGCCCCCCCCCCTGCAGTCCTCCTCCAGTCTGCCAGAAGGAACGGTAATTCACAAGGCCACTGCCACTTCATAATCCAACCCGGTTAACAGTGTTAACTATGCAAAGTATAACCTGTGTGTCCTTCATCAATGAACAGTATTATGCGCCTCTTTCCTCATGAATGTTTTCAGCGTGGAAGGCACACTGTGCCTCCTTCCATTTCGCAGACTTCTGCCTTTTGAGTTCACAACTCTGGTGATTTAGTGAAAGCTTTCTGGAAAGTACTTGTGCATTTCTAAAGGCTGATTTATACCTCAGTGTGAAGAAGTGTCAGCTCTGTATTTATAGCTCAGTAACAGTATGCATTGTTAATATAGCAGCCAGGGGTCAAACCCTGCTGAAGGTTGTTTATATTTCGTGGAGGAAATGGCAGCGAATGATGAAAATGTTGCAGGTGGAGGAAAATTTCTATTTCACTGCATGGAAGAAAGGAGAAAGCGTCGCCGTACAGTAATAGAACAAGGGAGATACGAGGACAGGCAGATGAGAGAAGTTTGCTGTCACCCTCTGTGTTCACACCATTTGAGTTTTTCTTGGTGAATAATCTGGCTTCATATCACAGCTGTGTTCGACATATGGCATCATGCAACCTTACAGCAAAGAGCAGCTTTGCAACACCTGTCATCACCAATCAGAATGTTTTGGCTTGATATAAAATGTGTACATTTTGTGTTTATTTATGTTAAGCTGAGAGAACAGTCGTCTCTAAGATCTGATTTTCATTTATCCAGTAAGTGTTTAATGTAATACCAAAGAGTTGCAAAGACATTGTAACATGAGAAAAGCAACCCAGTCGCCATAATAAATGTTGGCATTGTGCGTTTCCTAAACCACGGACATGTTACATTTGTACGTTTCATATGTAGCAGATAGCAATGTAAACTCATGGTACAGCGTATAAATAGCTGTTTTTCTATTTATTGACACTCACTTTTATGTGCCAAACTATGACACTTCACTACTGTTGCAGTTTTGTGAATTCAAAGAAAACTTAAGTTTAGGCTTGAAAACTAGGTGGTACGTTTAGAAAAAACCTTGTGGTTTGTGTTACACAAATTATGTAATCGATGTAAATAACAAAAATCAATGGTTATTGTCCTGAACTCTTCTTAAAAATACCCAGTTTTGTTGGTCTGCTGCTGTCTGCTGCTTGGCAGTCGTCTCACACGCCATCCACCGCCCTCCTCCTGATGAGGAACTCAGCTCATATACATGTGATCTGAACTACAGCACTTTAGAAATCTTGATATGATACTTATGAAACATACAAATGTTACATATCCATGGTTTGCAGAAACGCACAATGCCAACATTTTATTCTGCATATGGGCTGAGCAATCAGTGGGATAATAGCAGTTTATGCAGTTCTTGTTCCATATTTTTGATTGCAGAAGTATGATATTATAATTATTATTATTATTATTATTATTATTATTATTATTATTATTATTATTATTATTATTATTATTATTCATAGTTTTCAAATAATATGTATTGGTAGATAAGATCTGGGATATGGCAACATTGAACAAAGTCAGGAAACGTCAGTCAGACGATCAGAAAGGTTGTAATCAACAGTTTAGCCAGATAATCTAAACCACTTTATTTGGAGGTTAAACCAAAAGTGAGCGCACCAAAACTGTTGGCAATAATCCCTCATTGTGCACAACTACGGGAAGCACAGTGGGTCAAAACTGAACCAGAAAATCTGTCTGTAAACTCTGGATGTTTACAATGGACAGTACGGGTAATCATTTTAGTTTGCTTTTGTTTTCTGATCGTCTGACTCATCTGACTGTGTTTCTTGCCCTGTCAGACAGTGTCTCCCCATTTTACTTGGTGGTTTACATGCAATTATTACTGACAGAAATGATATCCCAAATCATAATGAACCAGAATTATCCTCAAATGTTCTAGTAGAAACCCAGAATACAAGTATGAACCTGAAAATGAGCATAATATGGGAACTTTAATGTATCATTTACAGAAATGACATGAAGACAGACATGTAAGAATCAGCTTAGATTGCATGCATGTTGCCATTTAATGTGTTGTACTGTATTACATTAGAGTAGCATGAGGTTGTCATCCAGAAACTCAGTGTTCTTAGAAGAAAACACTGAACCCCTACCCGACCACAGTCACATCTGAGTATGCAGGCATTCCTGATGTTGAGGGTAATACAGTAGCAGTATATTATCAAAGTCAGCTGCAGAACAAAGAGAAGCCTTACTGTTGACAGATAGTCCAATAAGACAGTGGCACCGAGGCAGTGGGTTAATGATGTGGCAGGAAAGTGTCGCTCTCATTCATTGTTCATATTTCTCATTTCATTGTCTTTGTTTCTTCTTTTTGTTTTATTGTTTTCTCATCATGGTTTCCCATCTGTTCTGTATTCCACTGGACTTCTCAGGGTATTCTTTCACAAGTAAGTTTCATTTCCCCTGTCTTGTCTGCTTTATTTTCCTCTGTACTTGTTTCCATCTTCACTACATTTGCTTTACTTTGACCATTCTCTCTATATTAGAACATTGCTTTAATGTTTATAGATTGGAAAGTTACACATAAATCATCACCCAAAAGCCCAAAACCTTGAATTGTCTTTTTCCAGTGTGACTCATTTCATTACTGTTGTACTAATTTTCCAGATGGCAGTCCATTCCGTTACTCTAATGCAGTTTCAGGTTTGTTTAGGAATGTGATAGATCGATATGACAGTACAGCTTGTAGCGAGTGTGTTATTTGTACCCTAGTCCTTAGTGCTACCCTTGCTTCTTTAGTATTTCTTGCTCGTAGCATCTTTCCTTTGGTGTCTCTCTAGTGTAAAGTATATTGTACTTGTGCACTGCAGCAGTTCAGACAATGGGTGTTATATCAGGTCTTTGGAAAAGCTATACTGTCCTCAGAGGCCACAGAGAGGAATACAATTGTATAATTAACTTGGAATTAGGATATTTACTGGTAATAAGGTTAAAAGCAGGGCAACCTTGCACAGAAATGGCCCCGTGTGGAAACATAAGGTTTAAATATTCAGGCCTTCAATTTCCGGAAATCTTCAGAATTCCCATTTGTGCTCACGGTGTGCTTTTTATTTTGGCACTGTAATTTGGCCGTTAGACTTGATGACATTTGTGTCTCAGAGGTCACAAGAATGCATATTAAGACAGACTGTAAATAGCTTCCTAGTTTCTGCTGAGGTGCAGATGGTGAAGAGTTATGGATTTCTTTGGACAGACCACATGCTTACTGCTGCAATCTCTTTTGTTGCTGTACAGCATTCCATTTTGGACCAATAAGGCATATATGCATTTTTTAAAAACATTACGTTTGGCATTATATTGGTTTCAGGAGAATGATAGTGGGTATGTTATGCTTCAGATGAATGTAGGTTGGACTTAGAGAAGAAATATGACAATGTAAAGTAATTGCTAGTTGTTGCTGTAAATGAAGCCATCAGTAACAAAAGGCTATGGGCATAGGAACAAAAGAAAAGGAAGCTGACGCTGTACACTCAATGCTGATCAAATAATAAGGCAGCACAGGATGCTCAACGAGGAATGTAAGTCTTAGGGGCCATTCACATGTTGCATCTGAAAACGCTTGGAAAACACAAGGCGCGTCAGTCAGGCTCTGGGTGTCCACTTTTGTGCCAACTTTCAAGGGTGCAGAGGCAGGTTACACCTGACGTTGCTAAGCGACCATAACCAGCTTTTAACCAGTAGTAGGCACCCTTGAAAGTATTTCTCACATGTCACAGAATCCACTGAGAGTGAATATTGTGTTTTGGATGTTAGTATATGCTGTACTGTCTGTGTTTTTGTCCCGGTGCTCCAGAACCTGCTCTCATCTCTGGCTCTCAGCTCTGTGCACCGGTGTCAGTGTTGTGTCACAGTGTGTTCCCCTGTCGATTAGTGTTTCCCTCCTGTTAAAATGATGAGGCCCTGTCCTGGGTTAAGGTTAGGGCATAAGGTTTGGTTCAGGTTGAGGTCAGGGAAACAAATCTCGATGAGGAAACTGTCTCCGATACAACATCGGCAGGACGGAGGTCCCTGGAGGCCGCCGGTAGACAATAACCTTATATGTTTAGGCTCAATTCACGAATATGTAGGATATTACTAGAGGGCAATATCTGCTTCTGCCAAAGATTGAACCAGCCATCTCCAAACACAGCTGTAGTCATGAAATGTGAAATCTCCACAGACTGATATTTACGGAAGAAAGGAAATTGATTGGATGTTCCTCGTCATTTGACATGCGGTTTGCGCTGTGTTCCAAAACTTTTTTATCTCGAGACACAGCCGCCACGCCCTGAAAAATAGGCATTTGGGAACGCTTGCACGCTGCTACGGCATCACTCTCGAGCTTGAGCCTGCCTTGAAAACAATGGATTGGGGGGCACAAAAAAACACGGCATGTGAATCGCCCCTTATGGTGCAGATCCACCAACTCCATCAAACAAAAAAAAGAAAGATGTGCCGGAACCTAAGACAGTCCGGTTTGTTCCGGCAGGCATGCAGAATTTGGTTCTGGCTGGACTGTTTTCAACAGTACCCTAAAATATGTTTCTGAAAATATTTTAGCCGAGAAATAGTCAATGCAGTAACAGAATCTTTTGCAACGTACTTCAACAGACTTTGCGATCTTACAAGCACTGCAAAATAATTTGCTTTGTTTTCATGAGAAGTTCCCTTAATGCATACAGGAATAAGCTCTAAAATTTGAAGGAAGCCTATTAACTCATGAGATGTACTTTGGGGGAATTTGTCCTCAACATTCCCCCATCTTTAATATTACGGAGCATTGGGCAGCCATAGTTCAGCATCCAGGGACTCATTCCTGTTCCGAGGCCAGTAGTTCTCAACATCTCAGGCACTGACTTCTCGGTAGCTGTTTAAAAGCTGTTCAGAGTCAAATTCTAATATTTGTTGCTGCCAAATTGGTTTGGTTTAAGATAAAAATTAAGATTGATGTTTTTTCATTGGGCAGCTGATACAGATAGGCCCTGCTACTATTCAATAAGAAATACATATACGTGAAAACAGAGGGGGGGTTTTTGTGTATGGTACTAGAATTGTTTTTATCATACATAAATATGCATTACAGTGATTATAACAGGTGTACACATGTATGTTGAATAGCAAATTGAGCATACTTCGTCCTCCGCTCATCTTGCAGAGTTTGAAGTTATATGTTTGGGTTCACATGGGCATTCCAGTTACACAAAATGTAATACAAAAGGCAATGTGTATGTGTTGTTGCGTCACAGTGTTTAACACAGTGGATGTGCTAACAGATGCTGAAAAACAAGAGGAGACATTGTTCCACAGGAATGTTCCAGAGGAATTCCTTTTAACACTTTATATGAAGGGCATAACTATAATGTGCTGTAAGCCCATCCATAAGACATTTGAATACATGTATATGGCTTCATAAAACTCTTTATGAATAACAAAGGTGTTATAACAAGCTTTATGAAGTATTATAAGTGATGGACATGATTTATTATAAGTTCAGCATTCATTCTGCTTTATACCTTCAGAGTCCTGGTTACACAGCACATTATAACTACTATAACTTTAGCCAGTTATAAAGACACATTTAGAACTCCTCTAATGTATTATAACAGATTATACTGTGCATTTTAATTTTCTGAAATAGAATAATGTCTTATAAATATCATTAATACACTACAGCATGACTTTGTGAGCTGTAAGTAAAGTAACAGCACTGAATAAGGTTATTAGCAATACTATTACACAATTATGAGGACTTATGAGCAGCATTTGCTGGTTGTAAGTAAAGTGTGAGACAAAAACAAATCTTTATTCTTTAATAATTTATTTTCCAAAACACACAATTTACACTTCACATTTACACGCAGTGTAACCCAGGTCTCAGATTCTTCACTGTTGTCACTTTGGCATGGAGGTGTAAACTTATAATACATTATGTCCACCACTAATAATACATTATCAACCTTGCTATAAGTTGTCATGCATGATTACAAACAGTTATAACGAGTTCTATATCGACTTATAAATGCATTATAGTGTCTTATGAATGTGCTTATAATGCATTATCAGTGTTGCAGAATTCCTTATCACCAAGACAGATTAAAACAAAAGTGACCCAGCACTGATTTGAGGAGAATTCCAGCTCCTCTCACCATGTTTTCACCATCTTTCAGTTTCATCAGAGATACCACCCCCTATTGCTGCCACCAGTATGGCCCATAGTGAGTATGCCAGTCGTGCAGTGTGCAGTGTGTCTCTCTTCACCTCTCTCTCTCTTACCTGCTTGGCCTTACAGTTAGTGTAGATGTTCATGTATTTCTGGTGTGGCTCAAAGAAGAGCTCCCTCTGTAGAGTTACGCCACAGCAAAATCAGTTTGGCAACCTACTAGCTTTGCTAACAGTCTTGAATTCTTATAGATTATGATTTTACTAACATTTGTCAAGGACATGAAGGTTGCCCTTCTAACAGCCTGACTACAGTGTTGTGTATGACATAATTAACACAATGTGTCTGTTCATGAAGACTTAAATGACAGTAGGCTACTGTGCATACTTCATAATCCTCTGATTGTGGTGCGATGAATTTAGAGTCGATTATACTAAGTTTGACCTAATTTTTGAAAATGCAGTCGTCGAAGTGAAAGACCCTGGTAGATCAGTGGCTACTCTATGCTGACACTGAAGACCCAAAACACTCATAACACTGTATCACACAACATGGTCATGGCACATAATATTTTGTAATAAAAATTGAGCGATAGCAGACCATGCTAACACCTTATGTTGTGTTTGTGTAATATAGAATTTACTGTAATTATCATTTTTATCATGTCAATACACTGATAAATGTATGCCAAGTCTATTATTCAAGGTCACTAAACACTCATTTTGTCATGAACACTTTTTTATCCCCACAAAACATAGGTTACGTCCAAAATTCCATACTACATGCTATTTGGTACGCTATAAAACCAATACTATTTCCGGTGAAATATTACAGTATGCAACTCTGGACACTATACAGCAGCACAGATATCCCACAATGCAATGCAGTAGTGACGACAGCGTTCATAACAGACAAATGGACCGCGACCAAAGCAGCACTGTAACGTCAATAACGCTTCAATTTACATTTCTACAGATAAAAAATCTGTGATTTTGTCACCTGCAACCGTTAGCTGCTTACCTTTTCCAGTAATTTAAACATTATCTGGCGACGACAGTAGAGCTGAGGTTGGCACGGGTTACCATGGTTACGTGTCCAACCGACAAGGAGGCTCACGCGGAAATTACAGATCAGTCCGGAAAAGATCCATACTACTGTATATTTACACAAAAGTATGTTGAATGATAGAATACATATTGAGTATGCCGTGAATAGTATGTGATTTCGGATGCAGCCATAGCTAAAAACCACATCAGAATGTATTTAATGTGCAAATCACACTACTTATTAGTAACACAGTCGCCATCTCGGATTGTGAGATGGCAGGAGTGCTTACCAGTCTGCTATTCTCCTCAATTAATTTTTGTTTTCTAATCTAAATGTATTGGTTCATTGGTAAGCCAAAAAAACAAAGGGAGGAATCACCCTGCAAAAATGCTTCTTCCTCCGCTTCCTACCTACTACTTTTATAATTACCTACCAAACCTGTTTCTGCCTCTCTGCCATCTACTTATTGTAGTTCTTATCAAAACCACTCTGTCACTGCAGACTTTGACTTTTCTTGAGAGCCCCTCAATGTTGCTTACCATTGTGTCCATTCAGCTCAGACACAAGATCATCTGTCATTCATGACAGGCAGTACACACTAGTCTTGAGGACGACACAACCAGGAAATAGGGTTAGGCGATGTGTTAAAATTTTCCAAACAGCGATTGCTAACACAATCCCACATGTGTGTGCATCTCGCATAGCCAGACCTACCTCCTCGTTTTAGTACGGTGCCAGTAGTTGCTCACACTTTTTCTTTGCAGGCAGACCATTAAATTAGCAAAATAAAATGGCAAAAACCCCAAATAATAGGGGTGTCACGATTTTGTTTCTAAATCGGAAATCGGTCAAAATTGGCGATTCTCCCAGTATTTCTCCACCCCCATCTACTTGCAAGAGTCTGAAAAAAAAACAACAACACAAGTAGACAACACAAGTCGCCTGCAGCTTAAGTGAGTCAGTGATGTTGGAGAAACAACAGAACTGGAAAATCCTCCTGCTTCCCTGAAGTCAGCGTTGTGGTAGTCTCACGTAGCCAGACCTATCTCCACAGAGAAACTCAAGCTGTTGTTGTACAGTACCCTTCTGCTATCTAGAGGCAGTGCTAAAAATCAAATCAAATTGAATCGTGGAGAATCGTGACACCCCTAGATAACCAGCGAACAAACCAGCAAAGTACTCAGGCAATCGCAGATAGCCGATACGTCCAATCGCCCAAGCCTACCAAGAAATACACTGTGCCAGAACTGCTTTACCTGTTTAGAAATCCTGCACAGCCACTGAGATAACAGAGGGGGTGACCGACACTGATTAGCAATACTTGTAAGCCTCTGCTTGTATGTCATCATTATTTTGTGCAAAGAGCCAGTAAAAAGATAACTGATTGCACCATTAAGCAACTAACTCATCTGACTACTTATTGCTTTAATTCATGAAGCAACATTGGAGGTAGAAGTGTGTAAACAAACATGATGTGTGTTTGGTACAAGGTCACTGGAGTAATTGTTGTATGTTGCCCTGTTTAAATAACATCCTGATGTACTATGATAATTGTATGTGCTTGCATTGTTCCTAACTAAATCTCTCCCTTTAATAACCTTTACATTAGATTCACCTATATAGGATGTAATTGTTCATAGAGTGTTTTCTGTAAGAGCATCACTCAGAGCAAATGTAGCAGATGCTTTTACATGTAGACCGTCATCTGATGCAGACCTTATTTCTCCTGATGTTTCATGTGTTCACACTGGTGTCTGCTGTGTTGTGTATCGCATTTAGTTGGCATGGTTTGTATTCTCAAGGCTGCAGAGTTTCCTCTGTTCTTCTTTTGACACTGATTTCTTGTTTGACCCAGGGAAACCAGACAAACTGCTGCATTCATTTTTCTTTTGTATCTTTAATTTGTCTTTAATGGGAATCATGGTGTTAGAGCTGACCATAGTTCAAATTCAGATTGGGATTAATGTTGCTGTGTCAAATATTAGCATAAAAGAAAATCTGTCAGAGGAAAAGCTGTTGATTTTCTAGTTGCATGAGGCAATTCTGGATATTCAGTTTTGGTTGTGTCTTATATCTATACCTCAAAAATGGTTTATTTATTTATTTATTTATTGATATTCTACATGTTGGCAAAAACCAAAACTAAAAGTCTGGAACTGTTTCATATGTATTTATTTTTTAATATATGTTTTTAAAAAATCTATTTATTGATTTATGTATTTCTTAGGGATGCACCGATACAGATACCAGTATCGGTATTGTTATTACGTTTGAAATAAATTATTTAAATCAGTCATTTTCAAGAGGGATTTTTTCAGGCACTGTTTAGGCATTGCTACTGTTTTAAAAGTATTTGGCAACAAAAAAAAAACAAGATACCCATCCTAGTACTCATATCGGTACTCGGTATCGGCAAGTACCCAAATGTAAGTAGTTGTACTTGTACTTGGTCTGAAAAAAAGTGGTATCGGTGCATCTCTAGTATTTCTCTTGGTTGTTTGTGTTCCTTTTGTGTCATTTTGTCTTTAACAATTTTTGTTCATTTGTTTATTCTGTTGACATGTTTTCATCATTTCACAACTGTTTTGTATGTTTTCCATGTGCCTCGCGCCTCTCCCCCACCCCCCTTCTCCTGTATTATCCTTTCAACCTATCATGTGCGTGCACATCATGTGACTTTGCCATGTGGCTCTTGCATGGTGCTGATGATGTCGTCTTCGCTGGCCAACAGAAGGTAATTTATTCATTTTTTTAGTTTAAGATCATAAGATCAGCACTGATCATTCAGAAGGCATTTGTAAATTAGATTCATAGGCGAAACATTAAAACACTTTCACTTTTATTTTCATCCATCTTCAGGCCATTCAGTAAATATGTAGTATACATTTATTAAACATGCACATTTCACTCCAGCAGTATTTCATCATCTGATTCATCTTAAGACTTTCTCTTCCTTCTCGCCAACTATGATCTTTTTGCCCATTCTCCAACAATGCAAGACTATTGTCCTCTTAGTGCCTTGTTGAAAATTAATTCTGTATAGGCAATCTAATATAATAATGTAAGAAATACAAACCAACATGTGGCTAACTGAGCTAGCTTGATGTGATTGTTAAAGGGATAGTTTGGATTTTTTGAAGTGGGGTTGTATGAGCTACATATCTATCGTCAGTGTATTACCTACAGTAGATGGAGGTCGGCAAGCCTCCAGTTTGGAGAAGCAGACAGGAGGACAGACACGGAAGCTAAGCAATGTATTGCTGTGGACGGGGTCACAGATTTTACAAAACAGATTTTAGAAAATCTCTGGGGGGCGTGCTGACCTCCATCTACTGTAGGTAATACACTGACTATGGATACGTACCTCATACAACCACACTTCAAAACATCTGAACTGTCCCTCAATGCAAGACTATTTCCTCTTAATGCCTTGTTAAAAATGAATTGTATATAGGTAATGTAATATAATAATGTAAGAAATACACATAGGTTGATGTGATTGTTAAGTCTTTGACTCCATATGTTCAGCTTGCATTTACCTGCATTAACTTGCGGTAGCCTTTATCTAGATAAGACACCCAGATACAGAATGCATGTTAATACCAGATGGACACGGGGTCTTTGATTTGAGTTCTCAAAGCTAGCTGAGATACATCTGAAGCTATTTCTTTCAGCATGTCCTTCAGCTCTGATTCAAAGTGAACTACATCATGAACACGATGTTTTAATGTCACCCATCTGTGAACTCATTTTCTCATATGGTTGCTCCTTTCCACCAATAAAACAGTCATTTAAGGTGGATGGATTGCTAAAGTTATTTTACTGGAAAGAAAACTTATATACTTTGAAACACACTGAAATACCTGTTCAGTTTAGGTGTAGCAAATTACAGTAATGCAACACATTTCATTCCATCTGTCTTTTTAAATCTCACTTTGCATTTCTTCTCTCACTTTGGTTACTTACAAGATAAGATTTGGATTGTTAAGGTCCCACAATCAGTCCTAATGCTGTGCCAGCCAATCATAGCAGGGCTGGAGTAAATGTTTCGCTCATTTTCCCGTTATGTAAAATGCAAGTTTATTGAAGAAAACTTAAAGTTATGCATGAAGAACTGGAAGAGAATTAACGTGATCATTTAGCATCATATTATAGCCAAGAAAGAATCAGTACATAGGGTTTATAGATACATTTTAATATAAACACACTTATAATTTGTGATTCCCTGTTGTGCTTTATCTTGATTTTCTTTTTTTTTTAACTTTAGCTTTAAATTGTACCAAAAAAATGCTTCCAGGTAGCATTAAACATTACATATTTGACTTTGTGAAACCAGCAGATCTTTTGTTTCATCCAAATTCTACCCTTTTTTTACCACTGCATTTACATCACAAGAGCGCCCTCACAAAGTGCTACTGACTGCAATCTGCATCACATGCACTGTTAAACATCGTCCTCATACTCACCCCCAAAGCTAACTTTTCTTATTTTTTTCCCAAATGATGTACCATTGCTCTCATTGTTTCACTGATTGGATGCACAGCATTGCATTACTGCAGCATGCAAGTTTATTGTTCTCTTGTTGCATGATTCTTCTTCTTCTTCTTGTTCTGCTGTTTGCCAAAGAAAAAGTCTGTCTGCATGTCTCTGTCTTTGGTGTCACGTCTTCTTTGTTCTCGCATTTCTACTTAATTATGATGCTTTTAATTTACTAAATGCAACAGTACTAATACACGTCCCATGTTTTGAAGTTATGAGAGAGGATTGGGAAACATAACCAACATACATTTATGTTTATATTGATCTCAGAAATTGGAGAAACCTGTTTAAGAATGACAAGAAAAAGTTAGAATTTGAAGAATAAAGTCTCTGAATTACCTCTGTCTAAGAAAGGAGATAGCACATACTCCTACTGTAAATGTACAGAAGTCACTAAACGGTCATGGATTCAAACTTTTTCTTTTAATGCCGTTATCTCGAGATCACAAGAGTATTGTTTTGTTCAAGAAAATGAGATAATTAACTCGTTATCACAAGACGATTATCAGAGATCAGGAGTGCAGTCAAACCAGTCATCTCTGTGTCAAATCAGCCAACACTACAACTGTAGTGCACCCATATACTGACACTTATGTTAAATGCATTAAAAAGGCCCAGATGGAGCTGACAATAGATATACTAGATTTATATAGGCCTATATAGAAAATCTCTAAATTGATACAGTAAAAATGATTGATTTTGTGTCTGTATGTAGCCAGAGATGCCCTCAACTCAAATACATCAGTCATTGTCAGGAATTATTCACTTATCTTTTTTTCCAACAACCCAAAAATCTAAGAATAAAAACATTTCCTTCACTTGTTAGTGG
Organism: Heterobranchus longifilis; assembly: GCA_028570985.1. Lineage (NCBI taxonomy): Eukaryota > Metazoa > Chordata > Actinopteri > Siluriformes > Clariidae > Heterobranchus > Heterobranchus longifilis. The sequence goes on from JAOVVB010051866.1 coordinate 27,349, forward strand.
CATTTTCTTTTTAATTCATAAGAGACACAGGTAATATGTTTTATACTTATTGTGAATATAATCCAATTAATCTTATTTCTATCATATGTATTCTACATATACCCTTTGCTAACACCTTATTTTGAACACCGGGCGTAGTCACACGTGTCTCCTTCCACTAACTTCACCAAGTCTGTCACCGTCAGCTCGATCTGGCCCATTTGAACTCCTGATCTCTGCTTAACAAGAGGAAACTGTCTGTGGTTTTCTTGAGATGACGGCATTTAAAAAAAAAAATTAATCCATGACCGTTTAGGGCTTCTGTATAAATGATATCAGTTACTTGGACATCAGTAACAGCTACAGTAATATGTGTACTTCATTATACGGATCTTATGTAAAGATTTAAAGCTGGACAGTGATGCATTGCATTGATGATATTGATTTGTAAAGGCTAATCGTTACCCATTCTTTGGCACAAATACAACTGTTACATGATTTTTCAGCATTACATATTGTATCCGATGGAACTATGAACCCACACAATTGACGTCAAAAATGACAAAACTAAAATGAAGATTTTCTGTATCCAACAGCATGTTTTCCATAACCTCTGTTCAATTCTATCCACTTTGTGTCTCTATGTACGCTGGAAGATGAGGGAGGATGCTATAGGTCAGGCTACATGTGGAACCACGTCCCCTATACGTGTGTGTCAGTGTGAGGTCATTGGGCAGCGCTCCACATGTTTCCCCTCTGAATGTGTAGCAGCGCCCCAACATTTCCAGCCTGCATGGAGAAGCTTCTCATTCTAACCACCCCTTTCTCTGTTTTAGCCTCAGAAAAAAATGACCTAACCCAGAATGATGCTTGTGAATAACAATGCTGAATGTACCAATGTCTACCTGCGACCATGTTACTGCTGCTGTTACTAACGAACACTGTCTGATTCACTTCCAGCATCTGTCATGCTCACTCCAGTCTAGTGGAATGCAGTTTGCAGGCAGTGTGCAATCAAGAAAAAGTGCCTTCATGCATATTCATTTAATTAACTACAACCACTAACACTGATGTTTGAAATGTTGAGTATTGGATGTGGAAACATGAAAACTGACATTTTTTTAATGCTTCTGTTTGAAATGTGTTATTTTATTCCTTACCTACTATATGACTTCCCAACACAATATGTTCAAATCTGCATCATGTCTTCAAATATATATGATATAATGAGAGTGTTTTTATCACCTGCTTATGGGCTGTTTTCATCAGATTGTTAGCACAGGGTAAAGGCTGTAACATCATGAGGTAGTCAATTTAATAATGATCCCAAGGCTAACTGTCTGTAGCCAATATGTACATAATTAATGACTTTGGGTTGTCAGTGTCCTCCCTTAAAGCCCTTACAGTGGCATGAGAGTAAAAGCCACTACACATGCACACAAAACACCTCAACCTTCCCTCCCACAAGACTGTGTATACATTATTAAAAGTAATAGAGTACCATGTCCAATCAAAGCCTACAGGCTCATTATTCAGTGACCCAGCAGTCATTACTCAGGAGGACAGAGCAGATAATGAGGAGAACAACACTTCAGTCTGCCACTGGTTCTGAGGCAGCCATGACCCTCTGTCCATTCAAGCTGCCCTTAAAGGGATATACCACCAAAAGTCTTTAATAATCAAATACTCCCTCACTGCTGGCTTGAAAAATTAGTTTATCTTGGAGGACCAACAAGTCCTCCAATCTCAGTGACATAAGGCGTTTTATGGACCAAATCGACTCCCTGAGTGGAACTGCTCACTGGGAAGCCCCCCCCCCAGAACTACATACCTTCACTGGCTTTTTTCAGTTTGCATCCGCACCGCATTGGACCACATCAGACGGCACCAGAACGCTGAAGTGGCATAACGTTAAGCCAGCCAGCTTTTTGCTTTAACAAGTGAAAATCACATTGTATTCCACCCGTTGCATATATTGTCAGCAAAACCTGGTCCATGTTTACTTTTTTTTTTGTCTGTTGTTTACACGGCTGACAAGTTTTAAAAAAAAACTTAGTTCTTAGAACTGTGAAAAGGTTCCTCTGGTCCAAAAACACAAAAGTTAGCATTTTCTGATCTTACACCCCTATAGACAGGGTAACACTGTCTGTTAGTGCCTTCCAGAACTGTTACAAATCACCATTACAAAAATGATTAGTTTGAATGTTTCCTGACCTGCCACTGCCATGATTAAAGTTTAGTTTGGTTTAGGCACAGAAACTACTTCTGCAGTGTTAAAGTTTGTAATTTGGGCTAAAATATCTACTTCGTTAAGGTTAAGGAAAGATTGTGGTCATGGTTAAAAAAAGACAAAAAAAAGTCTCCTGTGTCAAAGTCCAACACTGTGGCCCATTCCTCAACCTCAACCTCCTCCTTAAGAGGCGTTACAATGTCACACTATTTCCCCCTTTGCTTCTTACAGACAAGAGTCATAATTCACACAAACACTGAAGGTCCTTGTCAGGGAAATGTAGACATAGCTCATATTCAGGCATTAGAATATCCAACTGATGAGAACATTGACACCGAAGTCAGACATCTGTCCGTCGTCGAACATTGCGTTTGATGCTCCATGCTAACCCTTTATAGCATACACTATATCATTGGTACTCATTATATTTCTTGTCCTATCAACCCATTCTCATCCCCAACTCGTCACATACAGACGCTTAGTCAGGACCGCTTTGCGTCACTTTTTAACACATTGGGTAACCCTACATGTCAAACTATGACGATCCACTATGGTCGCAGTTTTAAACACGTGTTTAACAAAACTACTTCTTAATGTTTGGGCAACAAAACTCCTGGGTAAAAGTCCTGTGTTTGCTTGACCCATCCATCCACCCCGTCCTCCTCCCTATGCGGACTTTGTCGCTCTTTATACTACGTCCCCTGACTTCCAGAGTTGTTGCTGTACCGCTACTAAGTTCATATGACCTTGATTTTGACATAATGTTAGTGTCTTGCAATTGCTCAACCATGGAAGTTATTGAAATATGTTATCATGGATTTTGCTATCAGTCAACATATGATAACATGGAGCACTGGAGCCAATGATCTGCAGGGATTGATCGTTAATCATACTTTGATTACTACCTCCACATTTGCAATGTCCTGTGATTGCAATGGTTGTTGTTTAAGAATCGTAAAATGGTAGTTTGAACTGGAAATCAATTTAAGCTTATTCGATCTTTAAGACACAAGCACACTTGCACACAGTAGGAAGGTTAGAAGCACAGTAGGTAGCTTGTATTTAAAGGCTAAGGATGGTGTTGGTGCAACAACCATATTTATGTCAACTAATCATAATTCCTTGGTTTGTCCTGTGTAGGAGAACCCAGTGCCCCCAAACTAGAAGTCAAGGTCCAAGAGAGGGGCAATACTCTCAAGGTGAACTGGATCAAGCAGGACGATGGCGGTTCCCCCATTAAACACTACCTGGTCAGATACAAGGCTGTGAGTATCCTGAGCAAGGAGGTAACTTGGTACCACTTTGCTGCTTTGCAAGCACAAATAAACTTCTAGCTTCTGCTAAAAATTACACCGGACAGCAACTGTTAAGTACATTAAGGCAGAGGTTCCCAAATACCATTAGCTTATGGCTGGGCCCCCCTTTTGTAAGATGTCTTTAAAAACATATTGACAATACTACGGCAAAAAACAAAACAACTTCTGAATATATTTTCTTACTTTTATTAATGCAATAGTAATTTGTATTTCAAATATTTAATCATTCCATTAGATTCAATATTTTTTTTCCATTATAAGCATTGTTTGTCAGTTTAGTTTAACAACATTCAATATGTTATATAGTATTATACATTAGATTTTATAATAATAATAATAATAATAATAATAATAATAATAATAAATCTTTCTTTCTTTTTTTGGCATTTTCCCTCATATCACCTTGCTGTGGCCCTTTCCACATTATGTTTTGTCTTCTGCTAAAACGGTGCTACAAATTACTTTGGGCCAAGATAATCTTTCAGTGGAACTGAAAAATGTGCTCTATAGTTATTAAACAGTGTACTGTTTTGATCTTCTGCACATTGACCAGCTTGAGAATGGGATCATTCTTGACCCTTTCCTCTGTGCCTGTGTAGAATGACCACAATCTCACTTGGTTACCCAGGTCTGAGTGTTGTCCCGTCTGCGTTCCTTTCTCAGAAACATGTATCCGACTGGAAACCAGAGATCCGCATTCCCCATAACAGTGAGTATGTGATGCTGAGCGGCCTGGACTGGAATACAGAGTATGAGGTTCACGTGGTGGCAGAGAATCAGCAGGGCAAGTCGAAGCCCGGCATCATCTCCTTCAGAACAGCTACAGACCCCACTACCATCCCAGGTACTATTCCCATCATCCCACCCCAAGCATCCACACACACCAGCCACAGTGCACCAAGGCTTCCACCGTGACCACAAAGGCTCTATTATTTGGATCCTTGACTTTTACCAGGTGCTTATTCAAAGCTTGCTGGCTGTAGGGTCTGACGTGACTCATTGTTTGCTCTACTGTTGTTATTAGTGCAGGTGGTAACAAAGTGGAAATGTATGATGCAATTCCTACTGAAGTGAAAAAATCAAGGACTATATTATTTGCTGAAAGCAATAAAATCCAATGCGTAATATTGCAGCCTATACAATAGGTTTGAAATGACAAAACTATGTGAAATGAGCACAAACCCTGAAATGCATATGAGGTGCTGTAGTCACAAATAATCAGAATAATATATTCCTCCACCATGAAAGGATTGTAGTTTAACTAATTGTTAAAGTTATGAAAGTAAAACCTTGTTTTAGATTAAGGGGAGACACTACAGGTGAATAGGGTAAAATATTTAACTAATAGATATCACCATGAAACGTCCCCAGTTCATTACTTACATTAGAGCAATTATTTTTGTATTTAAGTTTTCTGAAATGTTATGTTTAAATATGCAAATTATGCATTATCTTATTAAATATGTGCTAAATATTTGCATACATTTCCAGAAAACAAATCTAGATAAAGCCAGGTTCAAAAGTCTTGTTTCATTTTGTTGACATATTAGAATCAAAGGTTTTTACAGACGAAACCTGGGATATCTCTTCTATCACAGAAAATACTGTCAAAAATAATTACATTTTTGCTATGTTTTTAGGAATAAAATATTCTATAAATAAGGCTATGAATGATATATGAACAACCCCCTCTGTAAAAACATTCAGAATCTAGACAGGAATGAAATTGGAAAGTTTGGTGTATGTAAGTGCTACTGAAGTGCAGATTTCTGGCTCAGAGATTGAGAAAAAAGTCATTTTCTGAAAACAGCCTTTAAAGATATGTATTTTTGCATTTTGCAAGACACAGGTGAATAGGGTAAAACAAACAATAATTAATAGATATCACCATGAAACTTCCCCAACTGAAAACTTATTTTTGTTATGTAGTAGTTTTCTGAAATGTTATGTTTAAATATGCAAATGAGGCATTATCTAATGCTAACTTTTGGTGATTTCAGGAGATTCTGTAGTGTCTCGCCTTACATTTAGGTTCAAGGAACTAAACTAAAACATTGACAATGGCTATGTTTACATGCATACTAATTATAATAGATGAATTATGTGCAATGAGCAGAGTGAGGTGTTATTTCAACTTGTTATTCTTGTTTCCATGCTATGGAGCAGAGAGCAATTTGGCCTTCTAAATAGATAACAACCACAGGGTGTCTCTGCAGTATTTATTAGAAATACAAGATGCTGTTTGTAGACTAAATGACAAAACAATTGTGAACAGAATCAACTTTATGGGCCAAGTAAATTCAAGCATGCAGTGAATTTGTCTCTGTTTTCAGTAGCTCTTACTCTCCTTAAACACAATGCCAGGAGCAAATGTAGAAAAAGATACACACTGGTGTCGATAAGCAAAGACAACAAAGCTGTGTTGTCATCAAGCAGTTAAGGGTGCCGTGTGTGCCTCAAAAGTTGCTGAAAATTCAAACTTTCCTGTTACTAAAAATAAGTTGTGATTGGAGCTGGGTCAACTGGAGTTTATTTTCCTTTTACCCCTGGCCTGTACTCTCTTTCTTTCTACTGTTGATGCCAAACTTCTGCTTGTTTCCAGCTATGCCTGCTCCACCTAATAGTTTCGTCTTGGAGAAATACATTTCTCTGTTTTCATGCACGGAGCATCTTATTACCATTTGAAAATATTGTGCTCACTTCACAAAATTTCAGAGGCCAGGCTGCACAATATCAACAATACATATTGAATCTATATGAAGAGCTCGCTGTATTTTTTTCTTCTCCTTGATGCTCTGCTGCTACAGATAAAACTCAGCATCATGGTACTCTGCTCTAGCTCCTATAAAGCAGCTGTTACTGCTCACATTCAGTGAGCAATAAAGTCCGACCAGATATCAGTCAGACCCAGAGCATTTTGTCCAGTAAATACCAAATATGTCTCTACCCAGGTGGTCACGGTCAGCCTTGGCTCTGTTGTTGTGTTGTGTGTAAGGTGCACTTTTGAACTTGGGCTGCCTCCCCATTGCACTACACCTGAGCTACAAAACAGCTTAAACTTCTTTCTCATGTATTTTTGTCTTCTACTGAAAAAGAACGCTGTCAGGTTTTCTTTCTCTCTGCATCATCTCTCTCTTACATCACCTCTCTTTTACTTCCCTCACAAAAGAGATCTTGATGGTCTCAAACCATTTTTCCTTTCAACTGTCAAGAGAAAAATACGAAATTACACCAAAATTGCAAACTAGATTTCAAGCAAATTTATTGGTCTCCCGCATGTCAGATTTATAAGAGATGAGACACATTCATGAGAAAGTAAAATTAGTAAGTATTGATTACCATTGGGAATGCCTACTGTTTACCATTACAGCATGCCTTCATGCTAATTAATGTCCCATAATATACTAGATATAATATAGCATATGCAATATTTACACCTGTTTGAATAATGTTTGCTAAACACTACAGTGCCCAGCTGTTTTAGAAGATGTATGAACCTTTTTTGAAGAAGAAAGAATAATTAGGCAATACTGAGATATGTGGGGGGGGGGTTTCTCCCAGTGTAGACAGACTGAGTAATACAGTATGATCCCCCACTGGCTTCCCACCAGTGAACAATAACTGTTATTGAATGGAGCACCAAGCCAGAAAGACGAGTGCGGGAGATTGAGCCTAGTTCTCTCTACAGTGGTGGGCAAAAGCTTCTTCAGAGAAGTGATGTTTTACTTTGTTCACAAAACCCCCTCTCTGTTTACAGTTACGTTTCAGAACATTTAAAAGTGATCAGTATTTATATTAATACCAAGAAATACCAACAAGTCCTCCAACCCACACGACCACATATGTCGATTGTTCCTTCCCTCTAATATGACCCAGAGCGTTTCCTAAATTAGAGCCCCTGCTGGTGGCAGGAGATCTACACACTCTCATATCTAAACCTAACAGACACAGTTTCAACACATGGTTAACATTGTGAAACAGTCGCAGTTTGGTTCGGGTTAGGCACAAAAACTACTTGGTTAGGTACGTCAGCACATGACATAATTATGCATGTGACGTAGAACGTGATGTAGTTAACTTTGTTATGTAAAGTTCAAATAACTCAAGGTTGACTTTTACTTTCAAGCGGGACATGAACACAAATCTTCTGGGTCAAACTCCCTGGCTTGTTTGCTTTTCTTTAAACCAATCACAGTCGTCTTGGCCGGTGCTACGCCCCGAATACAGCGACGGTGCTTCAGCAAAATAGCGTCAGAGGGAACCTGTTTTGGTTGAACATTAACACGAGTGGAGGCGCGCCATGTAAACATATTCTTTGTAGATCTTTACAATCATTCACCAAAAGAACAGAGCAGACCTGCCTTATTACATGATTCAAATCTTCAAAACTTCAAAACTGTAGGTTGATAGCTCGGAGGTTGTTAGTGAAGGGACTTTGACAACAGGATCACGAAGGGGAGGGACTTAACCCAGTAATCCAGACTACTCCAGTCACAACTACTACGGCCACTAGAGGACGCCGCCAAACAAGAAACGTAAATATGGGTCATCGTAAGCTGCTTGTACAAACGACCTATGGTGTCGTTTCTCGGGGGAGGACAGTCTCAGAAATACAATTTTGTTCAAAATAAATGCGGCGAGGTTGACGTATCTCTTCATCTTGCCTCCCTCATCTTTTTTCCACATTCTCTTTTCTTTTCATTCCTTCTATCAGCCTCTCTCTTTCTCTTCCACTGCCAGGTTTAGTGCGTCTCACAGATCAGGGTCCATGACTGACCTGAATATACATGTGTGGCCTAGTTAAGTGGGGATGCAGCCCTAACAGCCTTTGCATGGTGCCACTTCCAACTGGATTAATCCTGTCTGTTTTTTACTGGAGACCTAAAAGGCAACGGCTGCCAGTGCATGGCATATAAAGAAACCAGTTATTTTCTTTTTCATGTGCTTGCTGGGCAACAGCCATATAGCAGTGGGAGGTTTGGATCAGTTCTAATACTACCAGAGCAGAAGTTCATATGGGCTTCATCCAAATCAGTCCCCCTTTAATTCCCATAATTACTTTCATTGCATTTTTGTTTTGTTTTGGGATGTCTAGCATTACTTCCAAGTTGCTGCTGTTTTTGCTTTCACTTCAAGGCATGTGGGGAATTGCTGAGGTTTATTTTTAGCTACAACATCTGCATTTAATTTCAGTAGGTTTAATGTTGTTCTTGTTAATGTTGGCTTAAAACAGCTGCTCTTTTTAAAATATGTCCTGGCTCTATGCGCTAAATTGGCACAGTGACGCAAATTGCGAATGCAGGGTTGATGCCAGGTTGAATTTCAATCTGTTTCTATTAGTTTTCTTTTTCATTTTTCAAACACATGCTCAGACAGCAGTGACGCACACAAAATGCCACAAAAACATACTGACCAAAGTGAATGTGTTTTAGAATGAAGGATCTCCAAAAACATCTCAGTGACTGCGTTTACATGCACAAAATATTCAGTTTTTTGCCCTTATTCTGTAAAAGACAATATTCCTACTAATGAAAATGAATATTCCACTAATATTCATGTTTACATGCAGCCAAAGTTTTCCACCGGTGGCGGACTTGTTTGACCGTGCAAACACAGCCTCCCTCTTTCATTCCTTCAACCACCGTGTTGAAAAGGTCAGCGTTGCGATGTTTGCTCATATCTAAAAACCTCTTGATATTCAAGTCTTTCATAATGTTTCAAAGTAGGCATGTTTCTCCTTCACACCAGAAATGTGGGATCTTCTTTTGGGCATGTATCTCGACCCCAGCCTTGCAAACTGTTGGCTAGTTGGTTTGTGTGCAACACAAAGAGCTGACAGCAAACAGGAAAGAGGCCGTAAACTGTCGCAAACTACGGTAAAGAATACGCATATTCCACATGTCCAGAATAATATCGGCATATCCCACATGTCTTCATCGGAAAACGCTACATTCGGAATAAAGCCTACATTCTGAATTTCCAAACGGAATACGTTGTTTGCATGACCTGTATCAAATTATAATAGTGAAATATTAGTGTGCATGTAAACGTAGTTAGTGTTAAGTTGCCTCTTCTTTGGAAAATCAGTTGTGTCAAAACCCTTTGTATAATTCAGTTCTCTGCAGCTACAGTTGGGCAGCATTTGCATGCCACAGAAGGCGAAACGCTGCCCAGCTGTGGAGAGATAATACATCATCATAATTTGCGTGCCAAAAAGTGTCAAAAACGAGCTGAGTCGTTGTAAATTTGCTTATAAAACGGACAGAGAAGCGGCAGGTGTTGACAACTGATCCATCCAAATCTCCCCAGCTAAGGCTGACATTGGAGTAAAACTACCAAAAAAAAAAAAGAAACACCTATTAACTTTTGCAGTTTTGATAACATGAGATCACCCATTCATCCATGTCATAGACTTGACCTTCATAAGCAGCTTCTGTTTTGGATGTGTGATTTTGCATGGGCCGTTCTGCCTGACCATGACCAGTGGTGTAATGGTAGCTGAAGAAGTGGCTCTACTGTGAACAGTGGCCCGCCCCCCCCGTTCTACCTGCGTGCACATTCACACCAACCAGCTGTCTGCTGAAGTACTCTACTACAGTAGTCGACGTCTTGTAGTACTGAATAATCGTGTGAACAAAACAGGTGTCAAAATAATGGTTTCTCATTTATCAAACACAAAAGAGATGCCACATTTGTCTAACAAAACTATATTTGGTTGAGACCTTTTTTTGTTACACCCGTAATAGTGTATCTTTTAGGAGATGACATGCTTTTCCAACGTTGTCTCCGAGAACATTTATATTCCACTAATTGCAACAGCAAATATTTTTTGAAGGAAACATAATGCCGCCCGGATTACAGTTTGATCAGCGTAATGAGACGTTTCTAATGAATGTATCTGCAAAGTTGCAAAATGTAAATCAGCACATAATATGCGGCGATTTCATAAACATAGTGCTGTTATTTTGTCAGTAACAGGTGAGTATTCCCTGCTACAATTTTATCTCATAATTACTAGATTTTTGTCTGTATGCTTTTGCACAGCAAGTCAGTAGCTGATGCTGCTGCAGAAAACCAATCCAGCATCACTGCTCTACAGGCTTACAGTGTGTTCACATCAAGCGCGTGAATTTGCTTTGCATCACATTACTCGCACGAGATTGATCGCATGATCATATTGGGATCATTTGTGTTTATTCGCGTTATTATTTTTATTATTTTATTATTTTTTCTATCAACCAGCCAAAATAACCACTATTGCTGCTTTGGACCTGTTGTGGAAGTCCCAGATATGTCAGAAAACCAAACTGTGTCGTGTCTGGATTCATAACATCATCTGGAGCAACACACAGCTCGGTGAATTTCATTGCTTTAAGTAACATTACATCTGGATGACTGCCGGTTCCAGTGCTACTTGAGGTACAGATTTTCCCGTGATTTAATTGCAACAAACGGATCAAAAGTATGCAGAAATATCTACATCATGATCCAGATTTGTAAAAAGTCTGAATTCATGCTTTTTCACGTCTGTCTGCGAGACGAAAAGCAAACAACTTTTAAAATGCTTGTTTTCTGAATGGAATTCAGATCGATCAGGGCGATGCTATGCAGGAGAATCTCAAAGCTGATAGGCTTCGCGACACGGCGTCGCACGAATGTCTCGCATTAATTTCACGTCGCCCTGCCTCCAATTCACATCTATTGCCGTCTTTACATCGACTCTGTAGGTAATCGCACCGCTCGAAACGCGGTCGGTGTGAATACACTGTTAGAGGGGAGCTGCTGATTGGATATTGAAATTATCATTTTTTTGTCAGTCAATATACCAGCCAATACCAGCTCACCCTTACAAAAAATAAAAAAATAAATAAATCTACAGGCCCTACTCTGTCCATAATGTCCCCATTAAAGACCCGATGGGTGAATTAATGAGGCTATTGGATTAGTGGCAAGTAAGCGTATACTGGCATTTACCTTACATTACACCACTGGCCATTACAAATGAGCAATAATAGCCTGACTCTTGTGGATGTGTTCTCACATCCAGGTTGTCGTTTGTCACTGATCTGCACATTGATTGATTGATTGATTGATTGATTAAAAACTCGTCGTGTTTATACTGAACCTTAAAGCAGAGAGGTTGGACTGCAGCGTCTTTGAAACGTCTTCCTTTCTGTTGTCATCCCCCATTACCTTAATTTGTGTAACCTTCCACCCATGCATGCCATGAACCATGTGTCATCTGCCGTGCTACTAACATGCTATGGCTTCTTTTTACTTTGATCCTCTAACTTAGACTTCCCTTTTTATTCCTCAATTCAGTTGTATTTCCGTATTTCTGACCTTATTTTTCTATCTCTCTCCCTCTTCTCCCTCTTTCTCTCCTGCTCCCCTTTTCTCCGTGTCCTCTTCCTGTCTTCATGTGTGATCTTCTTGGGCACCTATGGACCATGACATTGCCATACACACAAATTTCTCTCTCTGTTTGTGCTTTTATTATGTTTTTCTTTCTTTCTTGTCACCTGTGCTATGATTATCACTCAAAAAAAAAACCCTCTGATGTGGATATTGAAATATATTTGTCATCTGTGGTTGGTCAATAACCTCAGCTACCCTTGGTTGCCGATGCGTAACCTACAGTCTGGCAGCTCTTCTGCTGTCCATGCTGACTGTGCTCTGGCTCTCATAAACTGATTTTGTTCAAGGAGAAAGAGGATAGTCTGAGTCTTTGAAATCTTTGGGCCCGGACTCCTTTGCTTTCTATGCCTTTTGACCCTTGTGCAGCCACACACGAGATAAAAAAAAAAAAAAAAAAAGATGGGAAGAGGCCAGACATTGGTTTCATGACGTTATTACAGGGTGCTCGGTACTTGCATCATTCTCAAATTTTGGGGATTTAGATTCTGTTAATATTTTTGTTTTCATCTGTTTTCATGCTGTATATGAATAGATCAACCCAGTCGGCAGAATAAATGTTGGTACTGTACGTTTGTGCAAACCACAGATATGTAGCATTTGCACGTTTCATAAACCACGGATATGTTACATTGGTACATTTCATATTTTGTGGATATCAACCTGAGATCATGGTAAAGTGTATAAATAGCAAAAAAAATCTGTATTGACAGTCACTTTTACATGCCTAACTATGACACTTAACTACAGTCACAGTTGTGTGAATTCAAACAAAACTTAAGTTTATGCAACAAAACTAGGTGGTAAGTTTAGGAAAAACATTATGGTTTGTGTTAAAATAAGGACATTTAAGTTTAGGCAACAAAACTTGGTGGTAAGTTTAGGAAATGCATCGTGGTTTGGGTTAAAATAAGGATAGGACGCAAATTACTCAAGTTAATGAAAAAACAACAAAAATCAACGGTTATTGTCCCAAACTCTCGTTAAAAAACATCTGGTTTTGTTGTTGCTTGGCAGCAGTCTCACCCAGCTTTCATCCACTGTCCCCTCGATATGATACGTATGAAACATGCACATGTTACATATCCGTGGTTTGCAGAAACGTACAATGCCAACATTTTATTCTGGCGACTGGGCTGGGATAGATTCAGAAAGGGAACATTTTCGAGGGTTTTGTCAATGGTACAACTTGGACTTGGGTGCTCTTTTGGGATACAGTAGACAAAGTGTTGCCGCTTTGTTTTAGATATGATTAGTAACACATTCATAATGCCTTAATGTGATCTTATGATGGGTGATAAATAGAATAATTACCTTACTCTGTTTGATTATGTGTCTACAATGTGCTAACCAGAAATGGCAATTGTAAAGAGACTTTTATTTTGGAATTTATTGCCTATTTAAGAGACACATCATTCCACAGTTATGTCACAAATGACATAAAAGCATGAACACTGCATGAAAGCTGACACAAGGCATGATCCAGTATTCATTGATGTGCTATGCAGCTGCTTTGAAGCTCCCCAGTCAAGCATTATGAATGTGTTAACCAGGTGAAGAGTACAAATGCTGTGTGCCTCATTTCTGCTTTTTTGGATACAAGTTTGAAATGTCATACTGTACAAAATGAGGAAAGATAACAATTGCAGAAAAAAAATGATATTGATTATGGTCAGAGTATTCATTTTTCAAGACACTTTATTAATTTTGGACATTATATTATGGTCACTTTCAAATACATTATTATGTAACTGCCTTGTCAGGAGAGGACAAAAGGTTGTGCAGAAAAAAACTAATCATGTTTTGTGACAAAGTGTACATACTCTTTTCAAACTGACCTTCAAGAAATACAAGAAATCAGCTGTTTGTTTTTTTTTTGTTTTGTTTTGTTTTTTTGACAGTTCATGTTCTCTTTTTACCTGAAAGCCAGAGAAATGTCTAAAAGAAACGTACGTGCAACAGCTGTTAAACACTAAATATTTCATTTTCAATAATGTGAAATTATTCTATTCTCTGAGACATTTTTGTAAGTACATATCAGTGTATTTCCATGTAACCATTGTAGGGTTGAAATAAATTGTGTTTCTTTTTCTTTCATGAAAGTAATGGCTTTCTGAGGCTTTGGCGACTAAACATACTCAGATGTGTGACACAGTGCTGACTTGTACTGACTGTTCAAGGCCTGGATTGTGGCCTGGAGCTTTAACAAAATGTCTGTATTCTGCATTCAGTGTTGCATTACACCACACACGACTGTTAAACCCAGATGTTGAAAGATTAGAAGCCTGGCTATAGCCTAACTGAAGATACAGTATGCATTTTGAACAAAAAAAAATGAACAAATGGTAAACAGTATATACCGTATAGAGGCTTTGCAATTATACATGACTAATTTTTGCGAAAGTTAAACTAGAAACTCTCTAATTCCACGCTGCCTCAGCTCCTGTTACTCAATTTTTTTTTTTGCATAGATGGTTTAACAGAGATACAACAACGCTGTTTAAAGCTCTATTATAACCTCATGGGAGCTGTAGTTTTTAAATGTTGTTAAACACATCATTATAATATCTTTTGCAATGAGGAGGCATCAAAATTGTATTCACAATTCCATTAGTAGATACACTTTTAGTTTTTAAGTAAGTATAGACAGGAAAGTGCTGTCATGTTATCATGTTTCAGCCTTTTGAAAGAAAGAAAACAACTGTGCAAAAATACAGCTTCTGTTACTTTTAGGCTGTCTCATCCATGTATCATCCAGTATGATCTCTATTTCAAAATATTCAGAGATGCATCTTTTTTTCAGCTTTCATAGCCAGCTAAATATCCAGCAGCCTGATATAGCACACAGTGAGATACTAGTTTTACTGTTATATGCAACAAGCTAAACATTAGAACAAATCAGACGTGCTGAGCAGATGGTGATTATATCTACTGTAGCAAACATGATCTAAGCATGAAATCAGTGTATCCAGTGTTCAGTCAGACACATAGACTGTATAAAAGAAATAGCCACTGTAGCCACTGTGACGTCACCCATTGGTTTATGGACTACTATATTTGAAGTTTGGCATTGAAGTTTGACTCAGCCCTGAATGTCCTCGGGCTGGATTTTCCTCTTGGCAAAGATGAGTGAAGACAGCAAGCGTCGAAAGGTTGAAAACCAGCAATTCAATGAAAAATGGACAGATAAAGTTTCCTTTATTTTGCCACCTCATACCAATCCTTACACCGCTGTGTTTTAATTTGACAATTGCTGTATGCATGGTTGCTAATATCAGGCGCTATTACGAGTCAAAACATGCTTGAGTACAGTGTTCACACAGCATCGCAGGAAAAGAGAATATTACAACTTTGAATGTTTAACTTTATTAACTCCTGTCATTTTGTAAATGTGGCCCCCGGGCAAATCAAGTTGAGCATCCCTGCCCTACAGCAAACCCCTGCTTTACTGTCTATTTTAATCTAAATGGGACCATCATTTACAAAATGAACATCATGCTGTATTGAAGAACACTTGAAACTAGTCATTGAGACCATAAACTCATTATGAAAATGTTTACTGAGGCAATAAGTCAAGTGAGAATTAGGCTCATTTTCTCATAGATTTCTATACAATCCAACTTCTTTTTTGCAACCCGTCGCCACCTGCTGGCCGTTAGAAAGAATGCAGGTTTAAGACACTTCTGCATTGGCTTCACTTTTTGGAATCTATATCTTTGATACAGTCTATGGTCAGACACAACACAGAAATATAATTATATAAATGTTATTGCAACAAATCCTCCAAACTAAACAATCAAATATGTTGTCTGTAACTGCCTTCCAAGACCGCTGTTACCGAAAGGTTTTATTAGTTTACTGATCTGTCACTGCTATGGTTCAGGTTTTGTTATTGACAGTCTTGTTATTGAGGTAGTCGAGCAAGCAATACATTTAGAAATATAAAAAGCTCTTCTTCAACACTGGAAACCAAGAGCGACAGTTCTCAAAAAGTGTCCGTCAGAGTGTAGGTTACTCAGAGCCATCTATACAGTTTCCATTTGTTCAAACTTTTTGTTGTTGCTCTACAACTCATGAACGTCCTGCAGAGTCATGAGAGGTGAGCCGATGCAATGCATACCTGAAGAGACTAGAATCCCCTACAGCCATGATCAACAACAGTTCGATGTGAGAGAATTAATAAAGCATTGATACATTTTCAGTAATCAGACAGATGTGGATGGTGATTGTTTTGTCTGTCTTGGTAATGAAAACATTGGGGAGCCTGCATTACGGTGACCAGTGAGAAATACTCCAGGGGCCATATCACAGAAACTTCTTAACTTGCAGATCCTATCTTAACTGTTTGGTGTCCATGCTAATTAGTGTTAGGACCTGAAGCAGGAAAAAGCCATTACAGATTAATAGTTCCTGTCAATGTTCCTATCCTAATTTAAGATAGGAAAAGTGTATTACACAAGCATCCCAACTTCCCAAACTAACTAACTTTAGGATAACTGTTAAGCTCTCCTAACTTTCAGTTTTCCACCAGGTAGTGTTAAGTTGTTTCATCCGTGTGGATGTTCTTTTATTGCTTTTACACAACCAACAGAGCTGCCTTCCTCTTTGCATCACTTGTCAGTTCATTTGTTTTCTTTATGATAGCATCCGGTACGGTGGAGACTGTGTCTGTTATGTTAGCCCACTCTTTCTTTTATCTCCCAAATTAGCATTTTTGTACATTTCCCCAAAAGAACATCTTTGGATTTCTCTACAGATGTTACCAGCACCTCATTGATCTTGAGGTTAATTGCCTGTCGTTGTTTTTGCTCAATTTCTGTATGTTTCACAACAAGTCCTCTAAACCATACGACCACATATTGTTTGTTCCTGCTCTCTAATATGACTCATATGAGCATTTTTCGTCCTCATATGTTACATTTGTGGTTTTAAACATGCCATTAACATTATTAAAACTGATGTTGTTGTGGTAGGTTTAGGTTTAGGCAACAAAACAACTTGGTAGGGTTAAAATCTGTATATTTCAGACATAAATTCACTTCTGTGTATCCGCGTCACGTGGTGCGGAATGTCACATGTTGCGGCACATCACGTCCCATGACGCAACACATCCCATGACACGGCAGGTCACGTACTTCAGGTTGTTACGTTCACTTAAAAATAACTTGCTGTTTAATTTTATTTTCGGCCAGGACATGAACCCTGGTGAAAGTCCTGTGTTTGTTTCAGCCTCCCACCCGCCTTATGTGCATTTCTCGCTCTAAATAGTCAGTTATATTACTTCCGGCTTTCTGGAGCCATAACATGACAGGGAGACGCCTACCAATAAAACATCAACATGGGTCGTAATTACTCTGATCGCTAGGGGGTGCTATTTCAGTAAACGCTCATGTGGGTCGTATGACAGAGTAGGAAAAAACATCAACTGCAGTCATTTTCCTCTGGAGGACAGGCTGATGTTTCAGTATGTAACGATTACGAAGTTGTTTAGCTCGCAGAGATGAGAAAAAGCATTGGTTGCTAGGTAACAAACAGAAAAGTTGATAACCGATGTTGGATTGCGTATTTAGGATTTCCTAACCTGAGATAAGAGAGGATGAAGTAAGATATGATTGATTCCTACAGTTGATTCTGTAATACCAAATAGGGGAAAATCATATCTCAGACTCTTCCTATCTTAACTTAAGACTTAAGATAGGAAGTTTCTGTAATACAGCCCCTGGACAAGGCTAAAGTTGACCAAAATTGTAAGTCACTCCAAATGATAGAGTGCAGATTGGTTGGTGTTTCTCATGAGAGGAGTTGTATATGGAGAGAAAAAAAACACACTCTCTTGAAGTATCCATGACTTTTTAATGGTACATTTTGCCATCTGCTCTTTTCTTGTACTTCAGCGAGCTAGGTGTTAAAAAATATATATAATCAATCACTATTTCACAAAAATAATCCATTGCATTGGATGTTCTCATGTGTTTTACGTGCCGAAACAACAAGAACACCATGTACTCGCATGTGAAAAACAGACTCTCACAAGATTCCATCTGAAGCAGCCTGTAGCAACGAGCACTTCAATTCCAAATAAGCAAATGTCAAAGGTTTTTCCATCTGATTTGTAACCTTTGAAGGGGATGCTCAGGTGAATGTAGCTCAAGAGGCTCTCTGCCTACTTAGGGTGAAGATGCACCATAAAACTTCTTGCTTCAACCTTAAACGCCTGGAGATGTAATAACATTGATATGTGGTAAAGCCCTGATTCCCCAGACAGGAATGAGAAGACAGATGAAGAATTCTATTGGCAAAGAGAAGAAAAAACACCTGTAGATATATTTTTTTTACGAGGGATGCATCGATTGTGAAATTCTGGGCCGATACCGATATAACAATTTCACCGATAGCTGATGTTTTTATGTTGTTGTTTATTTTGTTTTTGTTGTTATTTATTCTCCCCTTTTGCCAGGGAAACAAAGAAATCATCAGTATTTAAAAACTATTTTAAAGTCAGTCAACATTTCATTACACTAACTTTGAATGAGCACACATTCAATCATACAAAGAACTTTCACATGAAAAAAAAAAAAAAATATATAT
>JAOVVB010051867.1:0-29381 GCA_028570985.1 Heterobranchus longifilis
AAACCACAGAGGTGATGTTTTGCTAACATGGAGTGTGGAGTATACAAAAACAGGCATTACCATGTGGTTGCACACTTGCAAACTTCTGTACTTTATAATCTTTGCACACCGGAGCACTCAACTCATAACATGATGCCTTACATTAACGCAATCTTACTTTATTTTATTTCTGTTTTTATCCGTCCAAATGACGTAAATATTGCCGTAACGCAGTTTGGCTGCTGGTTGTCGACATTGCAACAGAAACAATATAGAAAAACATATACGATAGACATTTTTATATCTTTTTGACAATATATATCGTCATATTGCTCAGCCCTAGAATACATTATACAAAAATAGACTTTACCTTACCTTTATGTGGTTATTTCATATAGACTATTTATTTATTGAATTACCAGAAAACATGCTACCTCATGTTATATATTGTTATTGGCCTACAATATAATTGCATCACCAAAAACTAGGGCTGCCCCCTCTTAGTCGATTAGTCGACTTTTGGTCGTTTTGGTTTTAGTTGACTCTTTACTCAATTAGTCATTTTTATGCTTTTTTTTCATGCTAAATTACTTATTTCCAAGAAACTTATGAAAAAATCTGATAAACACTAGTGGTACTTTTGCATGATTCTTTGTGGAGAAACCTAATTTTGCAGATCTGTCGATTAAATCAACTAATCGTTTAGTCGACAAAATCATATGAGTGTTGGTCGACTAAGAACTTCTTTAATCGAGGACAGCCCTACCAAGAACATCACCAAAAACATCCTCTTTTGCCCGTGGCACTGAAATCAGACCTGGCAAGAGCAGCCGTTGACTGACCTGAAGGAACGCGTGCAGTAAGAGTGTAGTCGCAAACCTGGTCCGTCAGATGACAGCCAGAGCTTATAGCTGTCAACCTGCCAAAAAAAATCAAATAAAAAAATCAACCCTCAACCCATACTGCACCCACAGAGCAGAGAACACCACAGGAAAAGGGACAGCGCTTCAGCATCTACATGGATATGCTGTCATGGCACTGATAGAGGGATGTGGAGAGAGGATACGGGAAGAGGAGACAGGGGGTGTAAAAGATGTTTGTGGAAGAAGACTGCAGGAGGCTAAAAGAGGCGTTTGAGGTGAAAAGGAAAGAACAAGTCGTTCGGGAACAGAATATGTTTAGTTTGAGTGAAGAATCAGGCTACGAGTCCAACGACAGGGAAGTTAAGAGAACGTTTGAGTGACTGAGGAAGACAACATTTGGACAAGGAGATAGTGGCGCTGTCTGTGAACACGGAGCGCAGAGAAGGCCATCCATCCTCATTTGCTGGGCGATAGGGTGGAAGCAGAACATAAGGGCTGTGCATGTTCAAACAAACAGTTCATCCGAAAAACTGCAGCCCATTAACCACCATCCTATCAGGTTATTTCTCTTTTCTAAATGAGCCTCTTGCTTGCTTCCTCTTTCTGCTTATCTGCTGGACTCTCATTCACTGCATGTGAGATATTCTCAGAGCTACGCTTCATAGATTCTTCTCCCTGCTTATTTGCCTGCGTCATTGTGTTCAATCTAGTATAGAATATTGTGAACATTTTTAACGCTCATCCTACCGACTGGGGGACCAGCAGACCCCACAGGTGTTTTTTGTCGTATCTCGCAGGTGATTTATTTTATCATTCTTATCATGATTTGACAGGAATCAGTTTGTTCCTAATGACTTCATATCATCGTTTTCTGTTTTTGTTTTAATTAGTGGAATTGTTTTACTGTTTTAATGTTTTTAAATACTTATGTATTGGGGTCCTGGGGAAACCCAATCATATAGACATACACATTAAAAAAATTTAAATTTGAATTGCATTTATTCAACATTTGTTTTGACGGAGTACAAAATAGTGATGCACGATTAATCGTTAAAAGATTGTGATCTCGATTCAGGCATGCACACAATCTCACGATTCGGCCATATTTACTTTGGGGAGGTGCATATCTAGAATGAGTGCTCATAATAATATTAATAATGGACCAAAATGATGTGAAATTGCATAATTTTAATTGGCAAATGTAATTTTTTTCTTGTGGGAGCCCAACCCCCCCCCCACCGAATTCATGCAGCTAAGTCTTCCACAAACTTTCAAGAAAATGCTGAAGACCTCCTGAATCAGGACTGCACCATTAATTGACATACCACTGTGATATTTATATTGCCTGTCCTGTCTGCATGAAGAAAATATGGACTGGAATAAACATTTTGTTCTTTAAAAATTGGTTTCCCTAAGAATTGTGGGAGAAAATCATCCTCTCAATTTTGAGTGGAATTTTTTTTTTTTAAATTTTGACCAGAATCGGCAGCCCTAATACAAAAGTAGAGATCTCGATCTACTTTTGTAGTGAAAGATGCATTATAATAAAAAAATTAAAGTTTGCAAAGATTTGCCAAATACCAGGGGAAAGTCAAGACAAATCAAATGGTATTTGTTGCAGGGCTACAGTTGGTACCCTATATGTGATGATGAAGTAAAGTTAGTATCGTAGCTGCGTCCCTCCATCACCTTCTTCCTCTTGCTGTGTATCCAGGTGATGGTTGCCGAGGCCCTGGACATTAGCAGGGAGACCTACTTTGCCATCCTGATGGACCGCGCCTGTAACGGCCCTGTCATGGTAGGCAGCCCCCAGGGAGGTGTGGACATCGAGGAGGTAGCCGCCAACTCCCCAGAACTCATCTTTAAGGTACATGATTTGTGGTTTACACCCATCACTACAATATCAAATGAGGAGAATAACAACATGAATGTATCAGCCTTAAAAGCAATGCAGAAGTGATTTTTTTTTCTGGCAAAAAAAAAGAGAGCAAACCCCTCTCCATCTTTGCTCAAAGATCTTACTCTTTAATCAACAAAAGTTTTATTGAGCTTGAAATCCTGCCAGGGCCTTACAGATGGAAGCTGTGTTCAGTTCATATTTTCTGCTAATTCAATTAACTTTATTGTCCTGCATGCGCACTGCAGCAGCTGAACACTATGTACACATACAGCAATACACTGAAGCTTAACGTGAGCAAACACACAGCCTTCTGTGCTTTATATTGCTATTAATTCGATTCCATTTACAGAGTTTAATCCGCTGCTTTGGCTACTTGGCAACAGGTCACTGTTATTGTTAGCAGATGTACAATTTAAGCATTACAGATGGAGTTTTCCTATTGCTGTATATCTTCCTTTTGCTGTTGTCTACAGATGTTAGAGCAGATTGTAAAACATCCATCTGAGATTCATGCCATTCATTATTTCCCCCGAAGATTTCAGATTGTATATACACAGCTGTGGTGTTGCTGTCTAACACACATGATAGCCCTTCACGTATCTCATTAAAATCTATATGGTCCGGACCCACAGAAAGGGTTCATACCAGCGAACAACAGTTTTATACTTTGTTTTCTTCACCACTGTGCACCCTGAAGTCCTTCATTCATTTTCATACCTGTGACACAAGCTAATAAGCCAGTTTCTCTCTATCGGAAAAGTCAAAGATACGAGGGTCTCACGATCATAAATCCGTCGTTTCAGCCCCGTGTCACCTTTTTTTCTCCGTGTTTGGCAGCTTGCCATTACTTAATTATGATGTTGGCAGTTTAATACCAACACCCGCTTTGTGTCAAATTAAAGCCCAGTGTTTGAGCCTCTTGTTCTCTCTCACTCCCTTTCTCCATTTGTTTCCTTCCATTTTTTTTCTTTCACTTTCACTGCAAATCTTATAGGAAGTCATAGACATATTTGAAGGCGTGCGAGACGACCAGGCACTTCGCATGGCAGCTAATTTGGATTTCAAAGGACCTCTGCAGAGACAGGTAATGGGCACACTGAAGGCTTTAAAGACACAATGCAAAGAAGGAGTAAAAAAAAAAAAATCTACGATGTACACGCACACACACACACATGCACAGACAGATGTATGCTCCTTGACAGAAACACCAAACTTTGGCTATTATTAGGTTTCCGGAGTCGCGAAGTGTCATTGCACTAGTCTCACTTGCCAGGTGGTCTATTGTCATGTATCTGACAGTGATGCAGAGCGCTGTGCCAGGCTGAGGGAGCTGATGGTGCCATTATTTCATAGAACATGCCTCACATTGATTTTGCGAGGGAATCGTGCAGTAAGAGACGACACTCTCATCACAATGGGCAGCGACACGAACATTTTGCCTTGTCACGTCAAGTTTTACAAGTCTTGCTCAGGCAGCATTAGCAAGTAAAATGAGGAATAAGTGTACAGAAACACACATTCAGAATTAGTATGCGTGCTTTAGATTAGAGGTGTTCCGATATCATTTTGTTCTTTACCGATACCGATTTTTGCCAAGTGAGTTTTTATTAAAGAATAGTTTCAAAATGTAGGACAGGGGGAAGTAATCTGCCTTTTTCATTTTAGAAAAACAAAGCAAATACAACAGGTGGCATCCAACACAAACACAGAAAGGAAATAAAAAAATAAAAAAAATAAAATATATATATATACACATAAACATATACATACTTCCACCCACTCACTCTCCCTGCCTCCTGCTCACTCGCTCAGATGTTGTCCATGACAATAAAGGTTACAATGGAAATGAATGAAAACAAAAGGCGCAGAGCAGTAACAGAGAGTCACCTGCACGAGGACTGTCCACTAAGAGTTATTTCTAAGGTAAAAGACGAGAGGCAGCCACATCTGACTCTGTCCTTCAGAGAGAACCTCATTTTTTCGAGGCGGAGAGTGTTAGTCATTTCCTTGAGCCGCATCTTAAGAGTGGGAATTTCATTCTTCTTCCAGAATGTTAAACATATGTTTGTGTCTGTAATCAGGCCATAGGAAAGGAGTTGTTGCTGTGCTCTCTTTAATACTTTTTTTTTTTTTTTTTAAACAGCTGTTTACTACTAACCTTGTGTGGATGTGATATGATTGCCATCATTGTTGGATGGCCTGATTCAGGTTAAACTCTTCTAAAACATCAACAAATATGTGCAGAGAATGAATGCTGTAGAACTTTATTTTATTATCTAGTTTAACAGTCAGTCATAATGGCAAAAGAACATAAATTAACTACTTTTAAAGTAGATTTTTTTCTGGGCTAAATTGCGTACTTGCCAATAGTGATACCAGCGTTTTAGGCGGTGTCGGAGGCATTTCTGATGCTGGTATCAGTATCAGAAACTCTACTTTAGATATAGAGTAGTCTGGGTTGTTATATAAGCGTTGCCGGTGTATATAGCTTTAGTTCTGCTGGGAGGAAACCCTGGAGGACAGTCCCTCCGCCACTTCGTGTGGTTCTCAAAGTCCCGTCGCTGCAGCCGGTGCGTCCCCCAGTGTGGACACAGTGCTGTGGAGATAGGTCTGGCTGACTAGATATAGAGTTAA
The DNA here is from genome assembly GCA_028570985.1 of Heterobranchus longifilis. NCBI lineage: Eukaryota > Metazoa > Chordata > Actinopteri > Siluriformes > Clariidae > Heterobranchus > Heterobranchus longifilis. The sequence goes on from JAOVVB010051867.1 coordinate 5,377, forward strand.
TTTCAAAGCCATTTGTCTCTCGGCATCAGATCATGAATGTATTTTCTTTTCCCTCGGCACAGTGGCATGAAAAATCAGATTAGCCCAGAATCTTAGCACATGGAATATGTATAAATCAAACAAATTACTTTGAGTGAAAGATGTTTTGAGATTTGTTTGCATCGAATTGTATGCAATCCTTTTTTTTTTTTTTTTTTTTTTTTTTTTGCAGGATTGTGAATGGGCATTGATTTTAAACAGGCGAGGAGAGAAATAGAAAGAGATTGATTACGTTTCTGCATTGTCAGTATGTTTTTCCTTGGTTGCTGTGAGTCAGCCGCCAGACTGTTTAATTCAGAGATAATTACCTCTTTTCTTCTAAAATACCTTTACGGTCTTGAATGAGCTATGGGATGGCAGGATCTTTGTGTAGATGCGAGATTGTGTGTGCATGCCTGTACTGATACGTGTGCATGCGTGCGAGACAGAAGAAAGCAAGATTGGTGAACTGAGCTCTCAGAAGGCTTTCAGTGCTAAAGAACTAAAGAACAGTTTCAGCACTAGAGGGATCAATTGAAATGCTTTAACATGGGGAGTTTTTGTTTTTTTGTTTCAATAGTTTATTGAAAAGCAAGATACAAACGTGTATCCGAAAAAATTAATTGGTTAGCATTTTCATGTTTAACCCCCCCCCCCCCCTCCCCACCCCACAGGATGACCAGTATGAAATGGGGACTTTGACAGTGATGATTGAAGTGTTGCGGCATTTCTATGCTGCTATATTCACTGACTGTATTCATCTTTTTCCCTCCCTTTGCAAATATCAATCCTGTATGAAAATATCATACTTCAGCCAGGTGGAATCTACTGAAAAGTGCATTATAATGTATGTTATCACATTAGTATGTGCTATAATCCCTGTCCTGTTTGCCATGTGCCACACCTTTTTGAAAAACGATGAGAAAAGAATTACCTTTCAGCACAGAGGTATACATATTCATGCAAAACAAACTCAGACAGCGTGATGTTGAAAGTGATTTGCCGTGTCTTATGTAGCCTGTGTGGGAGGCTGAGCGGCCTTGGCGGGGCCGGCTGCTCAGAGCCGAACCATCGGGTAATTACTGTCCTATGTGGTCCTCGCAGGCAGCAGATCAGATTAAGAGGCTCTATGATCTGTTCCTGAAAGTCGACGCCACTCAAGTCGAAGTGAATCCTCTCGGAGAGACTCCCCAAGGACAAGGTACCTTGTATCGTGCAAAATGCCCTGTGTGTGTGTGTTCGTGTGTGTGTGTGTGTGTGTGCATGTCCCTGCATGTGTGTTTCTTCCTGCCATTAACTGCGCTCAAATCATGTTAAACATCTGCGATATTTCAACACTTTAAAGGCACTATGTGAAGCAATTTACATTTATTCATCACTTTGTATTGCCAATGTGTGAACTTCCTCGGGTTGCCTGTAACAGCCTGTGGGCTGATTCGATTTATGCCGGGAGAATCCAAAGGATGTGACGTTTATGCGCTCTCCCAAGTTGACATGGGACGATATGAAAATTTAATGTCACGATTATCCTGGCTAATCCTGGCTGATTCACGATATTATCCCGATAATCATCAAAATATGCTTAAAACTCTTAAAATAAAAACATACTGGAATCACTTTACCTTACATTTTGTTAAGAAATGTTTTTATTGCAGTTCTGCAGGTGGGCACCTCATCTCCCTGTTGTTCTTTAGTTTGGAATCTGTAGTATTTCCACTCATACAATTTAACTTTTTTTTAGGGGGTGGTGGTGGGGGGGGGATACAATGTGCAAACCGAGCCTTCGGCCATGGTGACAGGCTTACGATTTTGGAATGACTGGAAAGATGCGGGCTCCCTCACAGCTTTTTTAAGTCACTCATGAGGAAATTCATGAATATCCCAATAATCGAAATTCATCACAATCAACTTATTATGTTTTTATTGTGATCTGTGATAAAATCATATATCGTCCCGTCTCTAATCCCGAGTGCTAGGGTCAACATCGGCAGGGCATTTGATTCATGGAGGATCTTCGTTTGGTTTTGGGGATCAAAACGTTAGTCAAGTAAGCGATAATGTAGAAATAGATCCCCTATGAGCTGGTCATTATTGAAAACAGATCCCCTACAGGGTGATGCAGGACCCCTCCGCTGCGTGTCGGGGTCCTACATCACCCAGTCTGGGTTCTATTTTCAATAATGATCAGCTCGTTCTACATTATCCCGCTTATTACACGGCTACTTACTCAAGAAATCAATAACTTGACATAAAATATTGATTTAAAAATGACCAAATTGCGTCAGCAAAAAAAAGAAAAATAGTCTGTTAGCTTACGGTTGGAGCAGCATCCTCTCCTCAGCACAGATGCATAAAATGAGCGCAACTGAATGAGGTTTTCTGCTCCGTAACTCTTCTGTTGACATTTTCTTTTGCATAAACCAGTCTTTAAACACTGCCAGAGTCCATACCGTGCTCCGTTTACTTCATGTCTGTCCATTTCTCCGTCGTTCAGCTGTGTGTCTTTGAAACTCTCTTGGTTCTCTTCTTTTCTTTACTGCGGGCAGTTCAGCCATTAACCATGAATCCAAAGCTTTGTGCTTGATACATATTAAATTAATATGAGAAAGAGTAACGCAAAGCTAAAGTTTTGTTGTTTTGCCACAGCTGAAGTTAAATTTACCGGAGTGCTTTCTGCAGAGTGATTGACGTGCATGGTCCTTCAGCACAGCACCCTTAGCAACGCTGTACTTTACATGGCAACGCATAGAAACCATCTGCTATACTTGACGACGGTCATCTGTTCGGAAATAACAGACCTCGCAATGTTGTGATTGAACAATCAGAATGGCCGTTCAACAAGGCCAACTATAATAACTGTAACTTTACTTACCTCATCTATCAACATGATGCCGGTCAGTCACGATGCCCATGATGCTGATGCCTCACATGCACACGAGCAACAAGGTGCTGACTGCAGTTCACTTAACGACCGCCAGTCTCATTAATAACAAGAATTTTCTGAAAATTCCACATAGTAGCTTTTAAATAGAGAGCACTTTTACACTATCATGCAGCCACTGAATGTGGGATTCAGGCGAACTATCTCCTCGGGTCTGAATGCATTTAAGAATGTGTAATTGCAACACACTGACGTCAGTTTCTTGTCGACATGACTTTGTCTGGATCAAAATCCAAGTGGCTTCAGGGAGCAGAGATTTCCATATTCATAGCATGTTGTTTGTTGATGAGTCCTAGTTGCTGATGATTAACTAAAGACGTACAGTCTATCATCAACTAGTAATGAGGGACTCCAGTGAGGAATTACAGCAGCAGCAACATCCTTCATTTATTCCACGGTCGTCGCAGAGGAACCACTCAGGGATATTCTATGAATATCTAAGAAAAAACATCTGATAAGCCGAATGCTTAAATTAATTTTACATACTGTGTACATGCTGTGATATCAGGCCTTAAAAGTCATTGAAATTACTTACATTTGAATTGGTTTTAATTTCATTGATAATGTTGTTTTCTTTATATATTTTCATTAGAATTAGTACAACTTTTCAGCAGCAAAATAAAAAAATAAAAAAGTTTTGCTACACGTTAAGAAAATGAGCTGTTCTAGATACTCTAAACTCAACAACCTTTGTGTCTTAGAATAAAAATAAATCCTAGTACTACCCTTTTCAAAATCAATAATTGTTAGATTTATCACACTCTTTCACACTTGCCTTTTTGTGTCCTAAAAGAACTGTTTTCTCAAATCTTCTACTGCAGTTGTAAATCTTATTGTAGTAATTAACAATGAGTTGAAGAAAAAAATACTGAGGTAGACTAACCTGGAATCCTTCTGTTAGGAGAGAGAAATTCAGTGCCTTTGAATATAAAATAAATGAAAAGGCTCGGAAATAATCATCCCCAATTCACTTTGTAGTAGCACAACCTATTATATGTTCATTCTATTGAATTTTACTTTAAGCAATTAGATTCGGGATATTGTGCAGTCGAGCAATAAATAATGCCTGTATTGTCAGCCAACTCTTATACTTCAAATAGAAATTGTCACAGTGATGCCGAAGTCTAAATTCAGACCTTCAGGTCTTCATTGTTATGCTTTAAAGGCTGTGTAAAATAGTGGTAATGTAAGATTAATGGAGGTCTAAATTGGCAGTTGGCCTTTCTTAACAAGTGGCAGTCTCTGTGTTGTACCCATAGAAATAAAATGAGAGTGCATTGAACTGTTTGACTAGTACAAAAGAAAATGGCACTCAGCGCTGTGCATTGACCACAGAAATGGAATGAATTAGCTCGCTACAATGGTCACAGTTCTTTGCCAAGGCAACGGTACACATAAAAATGGCCGCCTGCTATGTTGATTGAATGGGAATGTCCATTCTACCCTCATTCTATTTCTATACTTGTACCACATTAAAACCAATCCCAGAGTCGCCCCCTTTTCTTGTCAACCTTCCCACATGATTTGTCCAAAACATTTTATTAGATTTTGACTTCATAAAGGTTTTTTAATGGTCTGCTTTTTTAAATTCTCCAAGAACAGCTGGAAGAGCTGATCGTGAACTGTGTGTTTTCTCGTTAGGGGCAATTCTGCAACTTCCGCAGAGTTGCAACAGGATGAGATTTTCATGGTAGAATAACCTTCAGAAAATATCATGGTATACAGTATTACAGCATTACTATATGTTTTTTTTTTTATTAAACAAACACATTATTATAATTAAAACTTGAAACATTTTGTTAATGGACATATGTGTAAAAATTCTACATTTTGAAAATAAATAACATATTTTTTTCAATACCGTAGATAAGCAAATGTTCACGGTATGATAACCGTCAATTTTCATACTTTGGTATACTGTGAAACCGGTGTACCGCTGCAGCCTTAGATACCAGGCTTCTTTTGTGTGAAATAATAGTTTGCATATAGATTCGGATCACTTTTTGCTATAGCTCAATTGATTCAAAGCCTTCCTCAGTTCTATAGCCTTTGCATGCGTCTCTCTCTCTCTCTGTCTTAGGTGTTCCCTGATAGATGAAAACACTTGAATTCCTGATGAATAGCGTGTACATTTCAGTCCCTGCTTGTCACTTAATAAATTGCACAACATGACACAAGTGGAGGTTGGCAGGTAAACATTTCAAGTGTTCAGCATTCAGATGAGAAAGACATTATACACAGTCACGAAGCATATTCTCGCTGTAGTGATGCTGCTTTCGCTGAACTTGTACTGAACTTCGTTTTTTTTATTTTTTTCCTCCCAAAGAAATGAGAGTGATTGTCTTGTCTGCGGCGCTGAACACAGATCGACTGTGATGTGCGCTATCGAGACGTATTACAACGCGCTGAAGAGCCATCACTTCTTTGATGTTATTTAGTCTCCCCAAAAACAGATTCATGTTCAAAGTATGCTTTATCAAAGATTGACACGAGAAGTTTGTTGTTTCATGATTTCCTTATGAATATTAATGAATAAAATGACTCCTTACACATTTTCACCCGAGAGGTATGAGTTTCCCTGCCTACCAGCAGGGAGAAAGCAGTGGCTGTGATTGAGACGGGCTTTGTAGACAAGCTTCACATTAAAATCAACTCATTCTTTGCTTTCGATTTGTTCACATGTCACAAGGGAGCGCTGCTATTTTCCGGCAGGCAATCCACAGGCGTGTATTGGAAAGGAAAATTTCTCAAGGGTGGAAAAGTTGTATTTTTTTTTTTTGTCTCATTTGGTTATAGCTGAATTCATTTTGTAGATGGACTGCAATAATGGATGTGTCAAAACAAAAACAAAAGGAATGGTGTAGTGGGAGTGCAACTTTACCTGGAGGACATAGTATGTCTACGCCCCGGTCCCAGGAGAGCGTGTCTGCTGCATGTGTCTGTATACATGTCTTGTGTTTCTCTTTGTGTGCATGTCACTCCCAAATCCAATTCCCATGTTTCCATATTTTGTTACCTTTTCTCACTCTCATGTGGGTGATCTGTCTGTTTACCTGCAATGTGCTCTTTATTAGAAAAGTTGATGCTGAAGTTTTTATAGACAGAAATATAGTTTATTTTAAAACCACAATAGTGGCTTTTGTATATTTGTAAGTTTGATTGTTGATGTCACTTTTTTTTGCAAAATTGTCCCTAACCCTAAGTAACTGATGTTGGTTCATGTTTTTTTTTTCAATTTTGGTTGTTGTAAAAAAACAAGCAAAAAAACCCATAATAGTTATATTATTAATGGTAAATGTTTACAGATTACTAATGTCTGAAACAGTCATTTAAAAACAGATCCCGGCTTGCTAAAAAATAGCTGGACTTTCATTTATTTTAAATGAAAAGTTAGACATTTTGGGCAATACACTTGTCTGCTTGGATGAAAAGATTGATACCACTCTCATATCTGTATGGCAAATATGAGGCTCGCACCAGCAGCCTGTTAGCTTAGCTTAGCACAAAGACTGGAAACTGGGGAAACAGTTGCACAGTTTTACGTGGGGTAATGCACCAGAATACTTCTTGGCCGGGCACAGTGATTTCCTGGAGTCTCCGCTGGTTGTCTGTCAACCTCACAGCAATGACAAGAGTCTCGCTGCGCCTAATCACGGAAAACTGTAATATGACGGTTTTGCATGTATGTTTCTGCACAAATTGGACAGAGCTGGCTTTGGTGTTTCCCCCTTTTTCCAGTCTTTATGCTAAGCTAATGGCTGCTGGCTTCAGCTACATATTTCAGAATCAGAATCAGAAACACTTTATTGATCTCCAGGGAGAAATTGCATTTTGTTACATTTGCTCCATTCTAGAATATAAATGTATATATAGAAATGATGAGAACAAATATAAATTAAATATGAATAAAGAAATATAACAACATATGTACAGTCTAATACAATATATACCAACTCTATATGTGTAAATAGGTAATAAGTATGTAAAATATGTGTGTTACACTACTATATATGCAACTAAGAAATAACTGTAAAAATAAAAATATATGCATCATGCTACAATATACAGCAACAATACATATGGAAAATTAGAGATTAAAAATATGTAAAGATATACATACTGCACCCGTGTAACTGAAAATGAGAATTGTACGGTATAAATAAATGCAGTAGTAATGCAAGTAAACCTGAGTATAATGTAAGTAAACCTGAGTATTGCACAGTTGAATGATTATTGCAGTTTTAGCACACGTTAGTCAATATTGCACAGCTGAAGATATAAATAATGAATAAATAATCATGGGTTTATAGCTGCTGACAGCGGTGACATGAGTTTATTGACTCAGTGTCTGACACTGTGGGAGGATTTAAAAAGTTTGACGCACCACAGGAAGGGATGACTTCCTGTGGTGAAATGAGTCTAGCACTGAATGTCCTCCTGTGTTTGACCAGTGTGTCATGGAGTGGGTGGGAAACATTGTACAAGATGACACGTAACTTGGACAGCATCCTCCTCTCTGACACCGCCGCCAGTCTCCCCGCTCCGCCCCCACAGCGTCCCTGGCCTGGATCAGTTTGTTACTGTTAGTTATTGTACGGACAACACCGACAGATGACAGTGCTATCTTCTCAACGAAACGTACTTTCGCAAAAATGTCAAACTACTCCTGTAATTTACAGTCACTATTTAAAGTGTTGTTGTGTATACAAAAAGCCCGTCGGCTAATTTATTAAATTTTTCCCCCTGCTATTTTTTCCCAGGTAGCTACTTTCTTTGAAATGTACTCTCTTTGAAGTGTAAAGGAAATGTCCATTTACTATAATGGTCTTTCCCTTAGAGGCAGTGTCAAAAACACATGCCTTAGTGAGCCAACCTCTGAAATAATTAAGACCAGTATGCCGAGGGGGACACCCCTCACTTCATTAATTTCAGGTTTTAGAAATTATAATTAGTCGGCTTTTTATGTCTGAAGTCCTCCTTCTCTTTTTTTTCCTCCCCTCGCCTGCCATCTTCCTTTTTTCTCGCTTTTGTGCTTCCTCTGATGCTCGTCTTTATTCCTAACTCCGTCTTTGTCGTCCCCTCATCCCTCCAGTGGTTTGCTTTGACGCTAAGATCAACTTTGACGACAACGCCGAGTTCCGTCAGAAAGCCGTGTTTGCCATGGACGACATGACTGAGAGCGACCCCACCGAGACGGAGGCGGCCAAGTGGGACCTCAAATATATCGGACTGGATGGAAATATTGCCTGCTTCGGTACGGAAAACAAAACCCTGTAACAGAACCCATTCCTGCACACACACACACACACACACACACACACCAACTATTAAAATGAATTCTCCCATCAGCGAACCCCCTCCTGGCATAAAGCTTTAATGCGTCTCTCAAGTCACATAAGTGAAAAGCTCGGACACAGTTAAAACTTAGTCAAAGTGAAGGCAGCCCGGGCTCTCCTCCAGTCCGCACTACAAGCAGCTTTCTGAGGACTCCAGAAGGAATGCTGCCGTAACCAATGCGTTCTAATTAGCTATAATCCGCCCAGAAAGTCTCCAGTGAGCCAGATTGTTAGCATTCTCATTAAAGGCCCCCTCTCTTGTCATAAATCAAAGCTTTTACAGTGTACAGCAGCACTAACAGGTGCTCTCGCGTCTTACCCCGTAGCCTCATAAACACATTAGATGTCTGTTAGCACTACCCCTCCACCACTTCCCCCACGCACACACACACACACGCACGCACACACACACACTGCATCCCCAGCTCCCAGCCTCTCTTAAAGTAACAACAGCTTTTAAGGCCCTGCAGCTTCCTTGAGAGCTCTGTAAGCCACCAAAGTGACAGCTGTTAAAGCGAATTTCCCTTTTATTGAGACCTCGGTCGGGGAGCTTGCCAGGACACAAGTTCAGCTTGGCTAAACCAAATGAGGTAAGACATTTTTGTGCACTTGGCTCCCGCACAACTCAGCAGGGTAGCCACACTGGCAGTTGGCTAAATGATGACACACACCGCAAAAAAAAACAAAAAAAAAACGTAGCAGAACCTCTTCTAATCAACGCTCTTTTCTCTGAAGTCGGGAGATGAGTCACCATCAAATTTCCTCTGTGTTGCTCAACTTGAAGCATTGAATATTCCTGATTAGAAGATTTCCAAGCTATTCACTTTTTAAGTGTGACATATTTTCAGCAGTTTGCTTTTCTTTGGTTGATAATTTACTGCTGGATTCCTTTGTGGTCGTTCGTACAATACATGTCCCCTTTGTTGTTTTAATTCACTTGTGGCTGCTGGCGTCAGACTTTCTTCTCAGGGACTCATTTTCTGCACTTTAGTCTGGACTTAATGATCAGATTTAACTTCATTACACTTAGAGTAATACATACATTAGGGCATTGTTAGGCTAGTGCCATTAACAGTCACTCAGCATATAAAATAGGTACACCTGACACCATACTGTAATACTGTGTTCACACCAAACGCAAAGGGGATTTTGACCGTGGGATCTGTGTTAGTTTGCATTAATCGCACGAGACACGCCAGTGTCAACACATTCTCACCTCCGACACGTCAAAAACGGCAGCTTTGTCAGGACCCCTTGGCATCGCTATTTAACGCTTTCTCCTCCCGTTTTAAGTACATGTGCCGGTCGTGGTTGTAAACATGTCATTAATGTTGTAAAACGAGACTACTTCCTTAGGTTTAGGCAACAAAATGACTGGGCTTGCATTAAAATCCCTGTCTCTTACAAAGACAGTTATAACCATGGTAACAACAACACATACCGCATGCAGTAACATCGTGACGTGGGATGTCACGTGTCTAACGCACAGAGTTTAAAAATAACATTTATTTTCAAACGGGACGTGACGGGTCTCCTGGGTGAAACTCCTGTGTGTGTGTGTGTGTGTGTGTGAACGGTTTTGTTGTGATTTAATTGCAATAAATGGATGAAAAGGATGCCGAAAAACTACATCATGATGCCGATTTGTAAAAAGTCTGAATTCATGCTTTGACATGTGTGTGTCTGCAAGACGACAAGACAAACAACTTTTAACGTGCTTGTTTTCTGAATGGAGTTCGGAGCGATCTGTGCTAAGCAGGAGAATCTCAACGCACAGCGTCACGCAAATTTAAAACAACTTAGTTAAAACATTTCTTTGCATTGAATTTGTATGAAATTCACTTTGCATTTGGTGTGAACACAGGCACCTTCCATTTGAAAAAAATATACATCAGCTTTTTAGTTATCCTCTATATTACAGTACACACTGTTGCATAATAAATCAACTGACAGTATATATATTTTATTTTACAGTGAATGGAGCCGGGTTGGCCATGGCCACATGTGACATCATTGACCTGCATGGAGGAAAGCCAGCTAACTTCCTGGATCTAGGGGGAGGAGTCAAAGAGAGGCAGGTGTACGAGGCCTTTAAGCTGCTGACTGCTGACCCTAAGGTAGGAGCAAACTTTTAAAGGAGTGACTGTATGCTTTTTTTTTCTTGCAAAGCTTTACTCGTAACAATTGAGCACATGAGCACAAATCGGTCCTTTATTTTGAAGTGCGCCTTCAAAGAAAAAAAAAAAACACCTGTTGAATTGTTTGATAGTTCAGTCATGTATCTTGTCATATCACATTCATAAAGCCCTGTCTGTCTGGTTAGCGCTTTGTCACTGAGACAACAGCACTCATTAGACTAGGGACCTTGGCATATGTCCATGTTTCACTGAGAGAAAGTCTGGGAGGCTGTGTAATTATATTCCATCATTCTCAGTGGCATGATAAATTGCTGCTATGTATTCTGCTTTTAAAGCGTGTTATCACATGTGCATCCACACGCATGCAGACATGCACATTAACACGGCACGGGCTCATACTGTATGCAACTCAAAATGAATGCACATTTAACTCAAAGCATTTCAGGTTCAGCATGAGTGGCAGCTAGGGGTGTTTTACAAGTGATTCAGCTCTATGTTCGGAAAGCTAATAACCCCAATCTAAACAATATGAGCCTTGTAACGATACCGCAGTGCAGATTGTGTGTTGACAGTCGTCGCACCGCTAATTCCCCCACGGCTGTCACTCCCACATCCCTGGACTGATCTCCGGTTGCCTCTGTGTTTAGCATTTCTGGCGAGGCACGGTTGCAATACAGAGCAGCACTTGAAACCACTTCAGTCTTCTGCCCTCTTTTTAACCTTTATTTTTACACCTTTTATTTACACATGCTGATTTGACTCAGCAGGAAATGCTTTCAAAAATGTGTTTCACACTCATTTTAAAAGATATGGAGGTACCACAGTCAACCACAGCTTTACAGTACAAGTTGCGAATCTACTGCAGAGGTGGCATCTCACATCTCTCACACTTTCGCTTCATTTTTTTCTGCTTTTCTAAGCGTACTAGAATAATGCTAGCTTTCTTAATTTAAACATCCACAAAGCTGTGAATCCAGATATATCGAGTGTAATACAGCCTGCTCTTAAAATAGATATCCCGTCAATATTCCACCACTAGAAAACTCAATTTCATCTGAACCTAATACACAGTTGTAGAATTTTTCATACGACTCTGTGACTCAACGGTAGCTTTTTTTAAAGAGTTACGGCACAGCGGTGAACAGACGAGCGTTGCACACCTTTTTATAGATGAATGTTAAAAACCCACCAACCCTAACACCCCAGCAGGTGATACATTGCCTCACTCAGATTTCCGCTGTGTGTGGATTCTATTTGGTCTCACGTGAATACAACTCAATGGTCTGCAGGGGAGAAAATAAAAATGAATACGGTGGTTGAAAAAGAATTGCGATCAATAGGGGAGAGAGAAAAGTTCAAAGACGTGTCACTCTCTCCCGGTATGGGGCCGTCATGTATTATTATCGAACCCTTTTTAAAAGGTGAAATTCTGCAGAAGCAAAATCAGGTTTTAAAGTCTGCATTCATTGCACTCCCATTTGCCTCCCCCCCCCCCCCCCCCCTTAAAAAAAAAAAATACAAAAAAACAACACACGGACAAGAGGATCCTCCTTCTCTTTCTGTCTTGGGCTGATTCCCTGGATCCAGATGGGGGAGTAAGCCGACTGTCTGTCCCTCCTGCTGCTGTGTATGGAAATAGAGACAGGGAGCTCCTCCCTAACAGGGAAAAAAAGTGGAATAGGATTGACATTAAACTGGGTTGGAAGCACCATTAGCATTTCAACCAGGGGAGCTGAGAAACCTGCTCTGATCTGTGGAGGGAATGTTAATCATTTCACAATAAGAGCGAGAGAGAGAGCTGCTCATTTGCATTTTTTTTTTTTTACTACTCCCAAACATTTGAAATTAAAATCATTAGATGAATATGATAAGGCAACGTTATTGATTCCATGTGTCAATAAGTTATGGAGAGCATATTTATTCGCCCTAAAGATCGAGAAAATCAGTGCTTACATGGCCATCAAATACGCCAATTTATTCACTTGTATTCCGTATCATTATTGTCCCGCCTATTTTAAAACACGTCTTCTTCTTTCAGCTAATAGTTTTGACAGCGTGCGTCGCGAGGATGCTTATTTCCACCGGTACTGCGTAAAATGAGTTTGATGGCGGCTGTAGGGAAGGCCATTAATGCTCTGCTGCATACGTGAATATATGCTGTGTACTGTGACTTTTGACTGGGAAGATTAAAATGGTTTATGTGCTGTGGAAAAGACAGAAGTGCATTCAGCGGCCAGGCAGGCGGTTAAAGCAGGAAATATCCCGCTGTAATGTCATACATTTCCACAAAAACAGGTATTTTGGTGTCTGAGGGAGAAAGACTGAAAGAAAAGACGGTCGCTTTTTACGCTTTTGTCTCCCTCCCTCCCTCCCTCCCTCCCTCCCGTCTTTCCCGCTCTCTCTCCCTCTCAGTCTCTGCTTTGATGTCTCGGGCTCATTGTGCTGAGAGAAGTGGAAGTGATGTGAGTGTACTGCTGGCACTGAATAGCAGAGAGACGGAGTCTGAAATGACAAAGCCTCCTTTTTCTTGTTTGCTCACTTCTCCGGTATCTACCCTTACAGCATTCATTACCTTAAAAAAATTATTATTCTTTGAAAGAAAAGGGAAGAGAAAACAAGATGAAATGAGATTACTGTATGTGAAGTGAGAACAACATAGAAAAAAAGAATCAGAAAGCAGTGCGTGTGCGTGCGTGTGTGCGTGTGTGCGTGCGCGTGTGTGTGTGTGTGTGTTAAATATGTGAGATGTTATGTAGCTCAGCTGGGTGTACTAGACCATTCAGCTTTGTTTGAATTTCGGCCCCCGGCTTTTTAAAACGGGGACATATTTATTTTTCATGCTAAAATAAATAGCTCCACTTCCTTCATACCCACGTATAGAACAGTCTGTTGACAGAATGGCTGAATTTATTGAGGTTTCCCTCACATCACCTGTAGGCACAGAGCAGGCAGCAAATACCAACAGCCAAATAACCTCGTTATTGCCTTGTGCCTGCGCCATAAAGAAAGTGGCAGATGGATGTTTTGTCCAACTCGACATCCATTTTGTTCTCAGGGCTTAAGGCGGTTTTCTGTAATTTTTATGGGCTAGAGTAAATGATGACATTTTTCTAAAACACATCCTTGTTTGTTGGTGCATGCCCGTGCAAGGGCCACCACTATATCAAACTGTTAGTTATCATTGAAAAAAAAAAAAATAAATAATCTCACAATGACATAATACATATAAATAATTCAAATGAATCTTCAGCTGTTATCTTTTGTGCTTCAAAAGCACATCATCCCGTCTTAGGTGCAAATGAATAATCACATATTTATATACAGTTTTTTCCCAAAGGTAAACACATTTTGAGATACGTGTCATCTAGAGATGCACCGATTAATTGGCCGCCGATCAAAAAAGGCAAATTTTCAGTGATCAGTGTCATACATATAAATATATATATATATATATATATATATATATATATATATATATATGTGTGTATATATATATAAAAGCAGAATTTTATATAACAAGCAAAAGACTGCATGTATGCGAAAGGGTTTACGTCAGCTCTGTGAAGCTTTATAGCATATTTCATATTTCAGTGAGGCAGCCACAATGAGGACATTTTCCCACCAGTTAGCACTAGAAGTGCCAGAATTTCATAACTACTAGAATTGCCGTAAGCGGTCATTGTGACCGCCAGATTCCAAACTCTATAATATTTAATGATAAATAGCCTACCCAGTTGAGAGATTAATGCATTTATTGTGTTAGGATATCTGACGAAATGACACCAAAATATACATTTTAACAAGTTTAGTTATACATCTCAGTAGTTTTACATTTATCAATATTAATATCATCATGTGTAGCCGAGTAAACTGTAAGTATTTCATACATTCACACCAGTATTATTCTGTAGAGAAATTAGAAATTCATATGAAACAGTGACTAATGACGGACAGTTTTAGGAAGTCAGGAACCAGCAGGATTGTATTTTGTATTTGGCAAAGTTATTACACATATATATTTCAAAAAGGTCTAAATGACCATCATGGCTGTTCTATTGTTAATAAACTCATGACAGCACCCGTGTTACTGATTACACCGTAATTTCTGTGAGTGAATCTGGCAAAAACTGATAATTATACTATGAAAATGTATTCTACAAATTGATAATGCTGCTCTGCATCTGCTACATATGTGCTGTTTGCTAAAACAGAAAAATCAAATCATGCAAGTTTATCTAAGTTGTTTTTTTTTGCTCAAACCTGGCCAGATCTTGGACAGGCAGCCACATGCCAAACCCCCCCAACTATTGCATGCACTTTCTTGCTGCTCTAATCTATGAACACTTTCCAACCAAAGCCCCTGAGTGACGCTCTTTCCTTTCATGTCTGCTGGAGCTCTGCAGGCAGCTTCATGCACTCTCTTTTCTCCTTCTCTGTCGTATCCGGGGTATTTAGGAGGTTTGCAGTGGCGTCCCCCGCTCTGTCCTGACATCCTGACCCTCCTTACTACAGCGTGGCAGGGCTCTCCTCGTTTGCAAATGCCAGAACCGTTTTGTGCCTTAGGGAGTATGCAGAGATCAAACGGCCACAATTCAGTGTTGTGAACCACAGAAGAGTGGGAATGTCACCAGAGGTCCCCCCAGAGCACACTGCGTGCCAGGATGAAGAGGCTCGCTGATCACTGACTGATAGGGGTCTCAAGGATAACACCTGTGCTTTTCTCATTGATATTGGCTGACAGCTAAGATAGACTTTGGTGAGAGCGTGCTGCTGGGATTTCCCCAGCCTATTCAGCTGGCTGTAAAAGAGGTTTTGCAGTGTGAAATTGTTGCAGGGGTGTGGGATCCAGGACCTAGAATTACCTTGCGGATATTCTCTGAAATAAAAGCTGAAAAGTTAGTTAGTCTCTCGTAAACTTTAATGTGTAAACAGCCTCATGACACCACTCGTGAAGAAAAAAAAAGATAATACATGATGAGTCATCTTTTAATGTGTGGTGTGCATGCATGAAGGATGCTACTAAAAGACACTATTTGCATTTAATTATCCATGAATACACATGAGCCAAGGAAGAACAAAGAACAGCCACATGAATTTTGGAATCCAGCCCCTGATGGGTCGGTGCCTGTATGAAGCTCTGAAAATGTTATGCTTGCATAATAACACTTATAGCTCCACGTTCACAGCGATGAATATAACCTCTCACTTCCAAATCATTTGCGTTGCCATGGGAATTAAAGCTTTTTGCACACTTCAGTAAGAATGGCCATACTAAATGCTTACACAAGAATACTGTTGTTGTTACATAAGGAGCACAAACACTCTGCAAGGCTAGCCCATTTTAGGAGTTGATATGCCATCGTGTCTGAGTGCATCGGTACGTGGGCGGCGTGCAAACCAATCCCGGGCAGGAGCCGATCGAATCTGCACTGTCAGCGCAGATGGGACTTCCTGGGCAGCCAGAGCTGCTTCCCTGATTGGCTGTCACTCAGCGTCAGTCAGTCAGACCCCGACTATCAGTCATACACAACACACACGCGCTCACATACAAAGAAATGAACCGGGCTTTTGGAGAGGCCAAATTATTTGCAAGTAAATTGCAAAAACTTTCGTTCAGAGAGAATTACCCCAGAGAATGGATCGGGAACAGTTGCCTGAGCCCGCAACTGTTCCGCAGCAGCAGTTTACTTGTTGAAATGTGAGAGGCTCATTAGGCCTAGGGTTCCCTGATGAGACAGTTTAATTACATGCCACTGGGACTTGTGCAAGTGGTAGAGCTGCCATTGCAACTTTTATTAGCACTGTGAAGCAGCAAAACGCAACATAAGTTCTTTGTATTGTAATTGTTTCCATAGGCTGGTAATAGTGAAACAGTGTTCGTCATACATACATACTTTACATGTGGCTTTTATTTTGTGAAACGAAGGCTTTTATTTTGTAAAAAACCATACACTAGGGCTGTTTGATTATGGTAAAAATCATAATCATCATTATTTTGGTCAATATTGAGATCACAGTTATTTAACACGATTACTCATTGACTTTGGAAACGTCATGCATATAAATTATAAATATAATTCAACTGAAAAACAAATTTAAAAAGTACAACAATAAAGAGATAAATGAATAAAATATATGATGATAAACACATATTACATATTGTATATTTTAAATAAATATTCTAAAAAAGAAGAAATAAAAATAAAATGGATCAAAATAAATAAGATCAAGCATGTTATAGGTTTATTGCACTTCCACGACCTACCGAAAACTACTAAACATATATATTTAATACATAAAAATAAAAAAATAAATGAGACCAAAATAAATTGGATCAAATACGTTGCTTCAGCTTCAGTTTCGAGCTACAAAGCAGAAAGAAGAAGCTGAGGATTTGTTTTCTTAGTGTGTATTTTGTATTGTCTTCACATACACGCCCTTCTAATTAGATGCACCAATTAATGATGAGCTGATCGACCATGACTGGTGACCGGCCGATCAGTCTCATATGTCCGATTTTTTTGCCGGTCCACTTTAATTTACACACATGTGGCGCATGATGCTTTTACATTGTGCAAACGTCGGTCACAGACTCATCACACGCAGGCTGAGTGGCAGCTGCAGCTGCACAGTACAATACAGACAGCAGCTTTCCACCACTTTACAATTGATGTTTTTTAAAACTAAAACGTGTTGTGCAATTCGCGAACTCTTTTAAGGAATAACTCTAGGAATAACATTAGTGAGTGAGTGGTAGAGAGAGAGAAAAGAGAGAGAGAGCATGTGGATACGGTGAAGATGAAGTCAGTTGTGAATGTATATGCAGTGTGTGTACACTTTTAGATTTTTATACCAGCAAAACCTGCTGATGAAAGTAAAAGATGGTACTGAAAACTTGAGAGGATTTTGTCTGTGCTGTCGGACAACTTCAGCCCAGACTGTAGACTGACAGGCTCACTGACTTAAGGTGGACCAGCTAATCTCATTAAAGTGTTGTTATAGCGATATGTCGCACCTGTTTTATTCTGGGACAGTAAAACAGGTTAGATAAAGTGGGATATACTGCAATTAACTTGCAGCTGGATTTTATTTGTCATAATAATGGAATTTGTGATTTGTTTGGGTGAGAGTGAGAGACGTTATTTAATAGTTAGTATAAAAGAAAAGTTAGTTTGTGTTTGCTGTCAATTATAGTTCTTAGAAATACAATAAAAAAAATCTGAATCAGCAGGTCAGAATCAGCTGATCGATTCGAGTCGATGGTTATTGACAGAAACACCTGACAGGTGTTTCCAGGCTGATCTCAGATGCAACAGGCTCTCTGACAGGGACAAGCAGCCACCCAGAGTGCACTGTGCTGCTTCTGTTTGTAACAGATTTGCCTCTCACATCCTTCAGTGCAGACCTTGTGTGGTTGAGACGAACCTCTGAGCCTGGAGCTGATTCTCCCTACAGATCAGTTCCTTGAGAAAATCGTTCCCATTTCCTACCGCCGCGGAGCCTTTTGTTTCCCTGTGGCCCAGCGGTCTCTTTAGCATGCAGATGTGATTAGCTAATGTCACCGCGCAGCAGGGCTGATTCAGACCGTTCCTCTCTGCTGGAGTCGCTTAGACATTGCAATCCCGAGAAAATCAAATTATAGAGCCATTAATTTGTCTAGGTAATCCAGCCTGTCTGCTGCTCTGGAGAAGTAATCTCCCAGGACTTCGTTCATCAAGTGTGTGATGCCAGCAGAAGTAAAGCATTATCTAATTAACAGGAGAGGACGGAGTGGCTAGGCATTACATCTGGCCTGAATCACCTGCCGTCACACTAAAACTGAGGTGACACGTAAACAAAGTTGGGTATGATTGTGAAATAACATCGACACAGATTAATCGTTGAAGAAAGGTCCTGATTCCCAGGTCCTGAAATTTACACGACAGACGTGTCCACATGCAAACATCCATAAACATCTTCTGTGAAAAGACGTTTTTTGAGTGTGACAGTGTCTGCAAGAAACCGATGTATATTCAAGACTTGTACCTTTTAGAAAGGATACAAACTTCCACGTCAGCAAACCCTCACAAGGTGACCGCTCAGTATTTGCCCATTTAGCTTATTTGTACTGTTGAAAGGGCACCAGGAGCAGGTACATTTTGTTGTTGTGCTCAATAATAGAAGGAGATCCTGAGACCCTGAGCTGATGAATTCATTGTTTGACTGAAACTATGTAAAAGCAGGTTAAATTATAATCCATACAATAGAGTGCTGCAGGAATGAGTCCTAAATCCCAGAAATGAGTTAGTATTTTTGCACTTCTGGTTCCCTCGTCTCAAAATCAATGTGTGTTTTTTTTAATGAGTTTTTGGTTAGATGCCTGAAATAAGGTCTGTGATCAACACAGGCTCAATATATTTTCACATTTTCTTCTACAATATAAAATATGTCAGGAAATATCCCGCTCTGGAATTTTGAAGCTTTTATGTGTCTTTAAAAGGTGGTTGCTAACACGTGGCTAAATGAGAATACAGGGGTTGTCTGGAATAATAAACATCATCACGCTGAACATGGAGGAAGGTGGAAGTCATGTGACCGTGGTGTAGTTCGTTTATAGTAAGTATATGTATAACGTTAGCTCTTTACTTCTGGTGATTGCATTTACGCTTCTGAAATCATAAAAGCGGTGTTAGTTTGGTAAGATGATCTTGCTGAACAAAACGTGTCAGTATCATTAACTTTTGTTTTCCAGAGCTCATTTACTGCAATAATCCAAAATCCAATAGAAAACTCTCATTGGCTTTTTGTCGAGGGAACCAGGGGGTTTCATCTCTGCAACACTCTGCAGTAACAGCAACAGTAATAAGGTGCTTTTTAATGCTGGGCCATCTTCACACGCACATTACAGTTTTATTTTTGTAACTATTGTCTCTATTCATCCTGTAAAACATGTAACTGATAGCAGTTACACTGATGTTATATTGTATTCTGGTCCACTTAATAAGGTCAGTATCATCCCCAACCCTGATCCAGCAGATTGGGTAGGTGCATCTATGTTACTTTGGTGAAAATCTCAGATCAGTCTGACGGTGATTTATGATCGGGGCAACGGACAATATTTCGGGCATTCCAGTGTAGGTAACAAATATCTGGGCCAAAACTTCTTCTTCCTCTTCATTGTTTATGGTCCGATTAGCAACTTGAGCTGCGAGAACGGAGTTGGAGTTGAGAGACGACGTCTCTATGAACAGCTATCTGCATTTGAATGCAGATAAATAATAACAAAAAGCTAATAAAAAGCGAAATAGCCGATGGGTTCTGAGATTGCATTTCAGCCAATGCGCCTCTTTTTCTCTCCACATGGACTGTCTACCTGCGTACTAAACGGACAGTAGAACGCTTCCGATAACCAGACCTTGCCTACAGATTCTGCATTCATATGCAGATATCTGTTCACTTTTGTGAATACAATGTTATTGTAACTTATAGAAATTATAGTCAAAACTATGAAATAGATCCTCATTATAATAGATCAGATTTTTTCCATTAAACGCACTTTTAAAAGCCAAATTACAAAGGTACAAACTCAGGTGTGTGAACCAGCATACTGAGGTTAATGCTTCTACTTCTGCTCGCACTCTGCTGCCATCTTATATCATACTTACTATTTCTCTGAACTTCGTGCACCTAGCCTGAGGGTTAGTTATAAAGGATGATCAGAACTTTGGTTTAACGTCTTTTAACATTTGGCTCGATCAGCACTTGGTATGGATCATCCAAACACATCTTGATTATATCCAACTTCTGTCCAAAGGTCTGTCCTTCTGCCTTTTATCTGTACAAATGTGTTAATTATTAACAGCTCTGTCTGCTGAGAGCAGAAGCAACCAAGTCCACATGACATGATACAGAAACCTCAAAATACATGAATGCGGTGATGATACGGCAGGCTGCTTTGATGCACGCTTATATTTCAGAATGTAAAGACTCATTTGATGCGTCCTTCATATTTTTTCTCATTCAGTGTAACCAAACAAGTTTCCAGTCTTTGATTCAATTTTGTCCAGCACATAATACAAGCTTTGATTTTGCACGAACAAAAAAGATGACAAAAAAGGATATTATGATCTCATCTGGCACTTGAGTAAAAACACAAACGGACTGGGCTTCACGCTGTGGTCAAATGGAAGCGGCCAATGAAGTGTAATGTAGAGAGAAGCCAAGAAGGGGATAATTAAAGAGTACAGCAGCCTGTCTAGTGTATCTACGCCTCTCTCATTAGCAGACATGAATAGAGTTGAGAATTGCTCGGAAAATATGATTTTGAAATATTAATTTTCTCCTTGATTAGATTTGAAACTGATGAGAAACTTAAAGCGTAATTAGGCATTGATAATGTCAGCCTTTACAGTAGGACTGCAGTGAGGAAGAGTGATCAGAGAGCGAGGTGGAGGAGCACGTCTCCCTTCTGATCATTTTGTTGGGTTTTTAAAGAAAGTAATGATGTTAGCAAATCACTGGCGCTGAGAGACGTTTGTTCTCATCCCGCTCTCATTTGTGTTTTTGCCGTGTAAAGCTTTTTGCCAAACATCATCTCACTTTGAAAAAAAAAAACTCTTTCTCCTCGCTTCCTTCTTTTTTGCCATTTCACGTTCAGTGCTCAGGGGTATCACTCTGTAATCACATTAGCAGCACCATTTGTGACAGCTCTTTCACAACATGCAATGTGTTTAACTCCGAAAAGATCTTTTCTGTTCCAGCGATGTGCCAGAAGGAGTCTTGAAGCAGACATTTTGCCAAAATAAAGACTCGGAGGATACAGATAGAATACACTTTTGTAATCGTGAGTGTAATCATCGGCGGTGTTTGCTTGCATGCAGTCGAACGCACATTCGAGAGTGAATAAACGATAACGAGACGTCATTATCACCAATCCGTTTCCTTTTTTTGTACGAAACAGGGCCTCGATCCTGCGAGAGAGTATTCCACCATTTCTAATACACATTTGAGAGCTGGTGTTGAATAAAAACAAGCTCCTCGCGTACTGAGGACGTAACCCAAACCTTTGCAAATGCCATCTTCCCTGTGACTAAGTTTACTGCTGCTATTTGTGTCACAACAAACAACCCCCGGGTGTGGATGATTGACAAGTTGTGAGTGATAATTTGTCACATTCTGTCATAATTCCTTTATGCCGACTCACTGTGTATTCTAACACTGTCAACCTGAACCGTGATGACACCTGACAGCGACACATAAGAGGAGACAGCATCCTTTTCTATACGAGTGAAAAGGGTTCAAACTTAAGATTTAAGTGTCTTGCGCACTGGGGTAAAAAAAAAAAAAAAATGCATATCTGTTTATCCCCTTGAGTTGATGTGGCTTTGACTCATACTATCAACTTATGTGCTTTTTTTTGCCCAACAGCACACTTTTGCTAAAGATGTGATGCATGTGCCGAAACCCCTTTGAAATGCATAAACAACAGGCTGCAAAAGTGCCTCGCATCGACCACAGCCCGCCATCCCGGCAGTCAGCTCTGCACGGAGCTGTTTAGCAACTCGCCCCATTGATCGCTTAAAGTGAGTACCCGCCACAATCGGCATCCTATGACACAAGGGGGGAGCGGGGGAGTGCAAGAGGTGCAATTAGCTGCTCCCAGGAGCACCGGGGGAGTGACAGACAATCAACGTGGAGGGAGAGAAAGAAAGAAAGGAGGGAGGAGAAGGAGCGGGGAGGGGGGAGGGGTAGAAATACAAAAGAGGCTAGGTGTATATAAGGAGAGGGAAAAGATGGTCATTACCCAAATGGGTCGTTATGCCCCATCTATCCATCCCATGCTGCCATACCCCCTCGCCCACGCCACAGGAGTTTTAATTGGCCCAGTACACAGTGTTTGCTCAAGCACTCTGCAAGTTTGGAGAAGGGCTCTGTAGGGGAATGCGGTAAGCTCAGTCATGCTGGAAATATATAAGATGGAAAAGAGTGGGTAGAAGAGTGAGGTCTATTTGTGTGTGAGAGTGTGTGTGCGTGTGTGTGTGTGCATATGCATTTCTGTGTATGTTTCACCGCACCTAAAACTCATATCAACGTTGAGAATTTTATATCCAGCCACGTGGATAATGAGCAGCTAGAGTTTTGGTGATTTCCTGTGTGGGGCACATAAAGAGGAATCAGCAATCTTCAGGACTCATTATATTGCTGCTGTCACTGCATTAAAAGTACTGGTCACTAAACCTAAACTCCCTGCCAAGATGAAGCCTCGCTTATTGTAGACCTCAGAATGACTGGAGTTTCTACACTGAGTACCTTTACATGCACTGTATTCTCGTATTATTCCGAATATGACAATATTCGGAATAATAATAATATAATATGACATATTCTGCAATAGAAATGGTCCGCCAGTGCCTGCATTGGTATTTTTTGCTTATTGTGATGGCATTTCTTGGAGTATCTTCAAATGCCATAACCTTAAAATCATGATACACAAGATTTATGAATATAGAAACATTAACAAAATATCTCTTAATAATCCAAGTTATTTGAACTATGTACTTTTTTTTTAGATATGTTAATTTTTATTAGTGCTGATGCGTTTGCAACACTTTGTCACAGTTTTGGACCACATGTCACATATTGTGATGATGTCATCAACAGTGTAGAATGTACTGGATCGAAAGACAAAAGCTGTGGCTTTCTATAACAAAAAGAATGAGGTCTCTAGCTGTTATGGTTCTTATTTTAGATAAATGTAAACAGGATCCTGTAAACCAGAGGGTTTCAGAGGGTTTCAGAGGGATATGTCGGTGTTATTCAGGTTTTAGAAGCATTCTTACATACATGTATACAGCGCATTCAGAATATGCGTCTCAGTTGGGTTTTTTACCACAGTTTGCAACAGTTTACGGCTTATAGTAAGCTCTGTGCGTTGCTATGGTTATTGTACACAATTTAACTATAGCCAACTGTTTGTAAGGCAGGGGTACAGAGACATGCCTGAAAGAAAAGCCCACATTTCTGATCAGGAGAAGTGCACCTGCTTTTAAACAGGTGGAAGAAGATCCTTTACTTAAGTAAAAGTACTAATACTACACTGTAGAAATAGTAAAAGTCCTGCATTGAAAAAATTACTTCAAGTAAAAGTATGTAAGTATCATCAGGAAAATGTACTTAAAGTATTAAAAGTAAAAGTGTTCGATGCAGAAAAATCTTCACATTTGAGAAGCTGGCAACATGAATATTATTTTGTTTTTTTCACGAAAAATGACTGAAATGATCAAAATAGTTCTGTCAGTCACACTCATTGATTAATTAGCTAATAATTACAGCTGTACTTGTAGACCTGTATATTGTTGGGTAGTTTAATTTATAGCAAACCATTTTATAATCTTTTCATCTGCAAAAATCTTCATTTGTAACTAAAGCTATCAGATAATTGTAGTGGAGAAAAAGTATAAATATTTCCCTCTGAGATGTATTGGAGTAGAAGTATAAAGTGAAGAAAGTAAAGTACAAGTACCTTAAATTTGTACTTAAGTACAGTACTTGAGTAAATGTACTTAGTTACAGAGAGAGAGGGCAGAGGAGCTG